>PVJS01064911.1:0-10110 GCA_004027185.1 Glis glis | reverse complement strand
CCTTTGGGCCTCACTGAGCTCCCCATATCCTCTAGCAAATGTAAGTTGAAGAAAAGTCATTTAGCTGTAGTGGCAAGAACCCAAGGACTTCTGGTCTCAAGTTCATTTTCATGTAGAAAGAGTTACCAGAAGAATACCTATTTTTTAGCAAAATATGTTCTTGCCCTCTCGGAAATCTACAAAAATAAAGTCTATTTAAAATTCTGCACTCGTGCCGATGTGGCCTTAGGGAAGACCCATTAGACACAGAGATGATTAACGCTCCCCCTTGGAATCTTATTTGCTTCTTCAACTGATTGCTCATATAGAATCTTACTTACCAAGTACTTAAGTATTTAAGTGCCTTATCATTCTTGGAAATCACCACTTGGAAATAGCCTGCCTGGGAGAGTGAGGAGAGGTGCTAACATGCAGTGTTTCCTAAAGGGGCAAAGCAGCTTGTTCTCCAACTCTGCCCCCATAAAAAAAATCAAAACAAAAATCCCACTAGCCCTGAAATACTAATTCCTAAAGCACCAGCCCTTGCAATACAGGTGCTGGCAGGATACCTAAATGTTGGGCACTCTGAAATCTGTAGAACCTGATTCTCTCAAATGGTCATTAATCCTTTACGACCGGAAGGAAGGGAAAGGTGAGTGAATTCTTAGTGGATTATCATTTCTAAATATCTGCTAGATATCCCCTTTTGGGTATCCTCTGGCACAATGAATTTCAGATGCTCCAAACCAAAATCATTTTTATGCCTCTGCAAAAGGGGCTTGGCTCCTGATGTCCCTATTACAATCCAGACCCCACTGAAAACCTCAGAGACACTGCTGGCAGGTCTGTAGCCCTCTTAACATGCATCCTATCATTTGCCAATACTTCATGATAGCTATGACTAAATTCAATGTCACGATCTTTCTCTTATCTCTTTCCTCCTTCTTATTCTCACGAGCATCCCCTCTGCAGACCTCAAGTGCCCCCACGTGCAGCATAGAGAAGCTTCTCCACCGGCCCCCAGCCTCCCATTTCCTCCCCCTGCAATCAGTCCTACACATCACCCATAAGAGAGCTTTCTAAAAACACAGGCTTGATCATGCCACTAAAAGCCTTAAATAATAAGGGAAAAGAGGTGAGAGCATAAAAGCTGAGTGGGGTTATCAGAACTCATGCTTTAGTGCTTGAAATGAACAATTATCCTGATTTTAAGTATGCCCAAGTCATTTTCCCAAGAATTACAATCGTTAGAACTCTTTGCTCCAGTGGTTGTGGGCAAGATCATTATATCTATGTTATGGCCTTGACATTATGTCAGGAATATGCTACATGTAGTTGTATTTCCAGGAATTTTGATTGACACAGTGTACCTAAACATATGCAGCGATGAATTATTTTTTTCATACAACAACATTTATTGAGCACTTACTAAGTGCCAGATGCTATGCCATGCACTTGGGGTACAAACATGAGTAAGACATGCTCCCTTTATCTCACTTTCTGGAAGAAAAATAAAGCCTCCAATTACTCTCTAGGATATATAGTATAAAATTTAAACTCCTCACTATGAAATAAATGCTTGTTGAGTATTACTTTGAGCATCTCATTTATGTTACATTACATTTATGTTGAATATTACTCTGAGCATTATATTACATTTGTTGGGCTTCTCTTACAAAACCCTCCCTGAACACTCACCATCTACATGATCATGGGTAACTTATTTTCTTGCTCTACCCACCTATAAAATGGGGGAAATGATAGTATCTACTTCACAGCAAAATGGGAAGGAAGAAGTGCACTTCTGGTGTGAAATGTTAAGTTCACAGCACAGAGCCTTATCCATCCTTGGTGCTAAGGAAATTGGAGCTACTGTGGATTCTTCTTTAGGATTCCTCCCTACTAAAATGCAAATGAGCTTTTGAAGAAGAGTGTGAAACTCTATTCAGACAGAGTTAGTGCAGACTTTCCTTCTAGGAAAAGCTCCCAGGGAGAGCACCGGGTACCTAGGCTGGTTAAAGACACCAAGAAGGGAGGCTTTGTGTGTTGTAAGTTTATCCCGTACCACACTGTGCAGCCTGGGTTCACTGCTACAAGTCCTCATGTCCCAGGGCTCCATGAAGGTCACCATTATGCACAGGAACACTAAATAGAAACCCTGTAGCTGGCTGCAGCTCTCATTCAAGAGAAAGTTCCCTGTAGCTTCCCCCATTAAGCAGAGGCTGGGCAAGATCCCGTGGTCTGTGAAATCATTCCAGAATGTCATAATTGCTCTCTACCAGCTAACATAAAGAGTCACATTAGTTTTAAAAATCATCTGAACACCTGAGTTCTATGATTACACTAAATCAACCTAATTTCTACATCACTGGAGTAAACCCTTGCTGGATGTTACCTTATAAACTTCAAATAATTCAATGAAAGAGAGTGAACAACATGACAGTGCCCGACATTACTGCATTCAGATGCTGTTGTCCAAGGTCTAATTCAATGAGGTCAGATGATCTTGTTCTGAAAGGTCAGGGTTTGAAACAGAGTCCTTGTTATAATTAACTTGTTCAGCAAATGTTTACTGAGCCCGTGGTATGGCCTGGTCCTTCTCTTGATGCTGGGAAAGTGGTGGTGAATGACAAAGTTTCAGCCCTCATGGAGCTTATCTTGCAGGGGTCTTAGAGAGATAATTGATGCACGAATCAATATGCACTCTACAGTGCTGCTGAGAAAAATCAAGCAATGGGCAAAGAAGAGGAGATCCCAGGGCTGGATTGGAAAGGCAGGTATCTCAAACAGGCCGGTGGCATCTCTGAGCAGGTGATATCTGAACAAGCAACTGAAGGTGGCCAGGGGTCAAGCCACACAGTTATCTGGGGAAATAGTGTGATAGGCAGAGGAAATGGTACGGTGGAAGACCCTGAACAGGCAAGACACAGGGAATATTCAAAGACCTGTCCACTGCAGAATGGGTGGATAATGGCTGCTAAGAAATGAGGTAGAGAGGAGCCAGGGAACAGAGGTGCACTCTTGCAATCCCAGTACATGGGGGGCTGAGACAAGAGGATCACAGATTTGAGGCCAGCCTCAGCAACTCAGCGAGGCCCTGTTTCAAAATAAAAAATAAAATGGAATGCAGTATAGCTCGGAGATAGAAACCCCTGGGTTTAACCCCTGGGTAGAAACCCCTGGGTTTAGAAAAAAGAATGAAAGGAAGGAAGGAAGGAAGGAAGGAAGGGAGGGAAGGAAGTTGAGAGGTAACCAGAGGTCAGGTAAGAGAGGGCCTTGGAAACCAAGCTATACACTCAGGTTATAACCTGAGGGTGATGGAGAGCTATGGAAGGGTTTTGAGGAATGGCAGCATCAAGTTTTTTACCATAATGGAATTTGGGAGGTTTTGTTTGTTTGTATGGTACTGGAGATTGAACCCAGGTGTGTTCTATCTTTGAGCAACACCCTCAGCCCTGGTTTATTGTTTTATTTTTTTTTATTTTGAAACAGGATCTTGCTAAGTTGCTGAGGTTAGCCTTGAACCATTCCTCCTGTCTCAGCCTCCCAAGTACTAAAATTATAGGCATGCACCACTATGCCTGGCGTGTTATTTTTAATTATGGAAAAAGACACATAATGTTGACCACCTTAACCATTTATTTAACTTTTTTGTGGTACTGAGGATTGAATCTAGCAGTGTTTTACCTCTGAGCTACACCTGCCAGCCCTATTTTATTTGCTATTTTGAAATGAGCTCTAAGTTACCATGCACTGGTCACAAAACTATGATCCTCCTGTCTCAGACTTCCATATTTTTAAAAAACAATGTTTGAGGTACTGGGGATTGAATCCAGAACACTGTGCATGCTAGAAAGTCCTCTGCCTCTGAACTACATCATCAGTGCTTTAATTATTATTTTATTTTGAGACAAGGTCTCGCTAAATTGTCCCAGCTGGCCTCAAACTTTCGATCCTCCTGCCTCAGCCTCCCAAGTAGCTGGGATCTCAGGTATGCAGCACTGTGCCCAGCCATCTTAATCATTTTATGTGTATAGTTCAGTGACATTAAGTACGCTCACCATGTTGTACAATCATCACCACCTTCCACCTCTAGAACTTTTTCATCTTCCCAAACTAAAACTTTATACCTCTTAAATATGAAAGCCTCATTCTATTCCCTTCATTAACCTCAGGCTCTGGTAATCACCATTCCATTTTCTGTCTCTATGAATTTGACTGCTCTAGGAACCTCTTAGAAGTCACCCAGTATTTATCATTTTATAAGTGACTTATTTAACCTAGCATAATGTCATCAAGTTTCATCTATGTTGTATAATGTGACAGAATTTCCTTCCTTCTTAAGGCTGGATAATATTACATTGTATTTATATACCACATTGTGTTTATTCATTCTTCGGTCAATAACCATCTTGGTTGTTTTTATCCCTTAGATATTTTAAATAATTCTATTATCATGAATATTTTATTTCTTTCCTGTTCCTTTCTTTTGTGGCTCTGGGGATGGAACCCAGGACCTTGTACATGCTTGGCAAGTACTCTATCACTGAGCTACATCCCCAGCCCTTCTTATTTTAATTTTATTTTTATATAGGGTTCCCCTAAGTTGCCGATGCTGGCCTTGAAATTATGGTCATCTTGCTCAGCTTCCTAAGTAGCTGGAATTATAAGCATGCACCAAACATGCCCAACTTCATGATTTTTTTCTAAAGGACCATTCTAATTACTATGTTGAGATCAGACAGTAGATGTCAAGACTGAAAGCTGGAGATCAGTTAGGAAGCTACCAGCCTCCAGAACTATGAGACCATGAACTTCTGTCCTTTGTAAGTTACCCAGTCTGGGTACTCTGTTATAGAACCACAAAACAGACAAAGTCAGAAAATGCTACAGGTTGAAAATTCTGGTTATTCATCTATAATGAGATTGACAAAAGTGTTAAATAATCTATGTCATAACTCAGTCAGCTAGAAACCTGGAATATTTCTTAGTCTACCAGACTACCTGAATAAACACCAAACATGTTTTATTTTAACTATTTGGCAGTCAAACACCACCTACAAGATATTAGACTTTTCTATGCCTTCTTGCAGAGGGCATTGAAAATATTTTATACTTTACTGGATGATTCGTTATCTCAGTTCTGCAAGAGCAACTTTAGAACTGACAAAGGTCACATAAACAATATCTGCACTGGGCATTGTGGTGCATGCTTGTAATCCCAGTACTTGGTAGGCTGAGACAGGAGGAACACAGGTTCAAGGCCAGCTTCAGTAACTTAGCGAAACCCTCAGCAACTTAGCAAGACCCAGTTTCAAAATTAAAAATAAAACACGGCTGGTGGTATAGCTTGGAGGTAGATTGCTCCTGGGTTCAATCCCTACTAACATACACACACACACACACACACACACACACACACACACACAACAAAACAATATCTGCAAGGCTACTGAAGTGAGCAGAGCTACATTCTTCCACAATGAATGGACTCAGCATTCTGCATTTTTTACATTCTTGAACTTTCTTACAGGGCTCATCTGTCTCCTTTCTTGTTACTATGCCTGCAGGTACTATTCTTCTTCTTTCTACAGGGTTGGAGAGCAGTGCCTAGTGCTGTACACTTCAGGTAGAAAGCACTTGATAAATGCTTCTGGAATGAAGGCAGCAAAGCATGTTTATATTTTGGATAAAATAAAATAAAACTGCTACAGAATAAGGGATCCCTCCGCACACAGCTTTATGGTTTTGTTTTGCCCCTCGGGGGCCTCTTCAGTTGTCTCCCCAGTTTTCCCATTTGTTCAGGGCAGACAAGTTTGACATATGATTGCACTCCATACAGTGGAGATATTAGGCCATTGACCACCTGTAAGAAAGACCTGATTGGGCCATGCATGTTGATCGTAGGGTAGAGAAGCCACAAAATGAGAACTCCCTTCCTGTCTCATCTGTTCTAGTTATAGCCATACTGTAAAAAGATGTGCAATATTTTGAAAGCATCAACTTCTTGGCATCTGTTTTAGGGAAGTTCACAAGCACATTCTCGATGACAAAAGTAGTGTGTTATTTTCTTTATTATCTTGCCAAAAAATGCATTCTGAAATATAGACTATTTGGGTGGGGTCACATTTAAACTAGAACTACATGTAAAAATTACAGAATCGAAGATCAGGAAGGGGCCCAGAGAGATGAGCAAAACAGGAAGACAGACAGATGTGGACACAAGGCTAGAGAACACTCTCATTATTAAAGTAATATTGCATATTTTTTAAGGAAGTTGTTCATGCAGAGCTTTTCCTAGGATGCAATTAGCATATGTGGCTGTGTTTTATGAGGAAGTTACCAGGAGAGATTTGGAATTGGTGCTCACTTTACTGATAACATGAATTTGGGAGGGGAGGCTTACTTTAAAAGAATGAGAGCTGACTCTTAAGTCATCTATCAATTAATAAACAACTTGATTATTCATCTATCAGTAAATTATAACAGCTTAAATTGTGTCGGGCACTGTGCTAAGTACTTTAACTAATATAAATATCAATCAACCCTATGAGGTGATGCTATGTTGCCACATTACAGATGAGAAAACTGAGTTTTGGGAAGAAGCAGAGTTTGCATTTAAGCCCAGGTTTGTCTGAGGCCAATGCTAGTGTCCTTAAGCACTAATCCAGATACATGTAAAAGCAATAGTATCAGAAATCCTGTGTTTTCAATAAGTTCCCACAAAACTAGAACTGAATGTAATCAATAGAATAGCACTAGGCATAACCCAGAGTACTCCATTGGAGCTGGTTCTTGCAAGAATGCAAAGCCTCATAGAAGCCAATAGAGAGCTTAGCACAGGATTGCCACTAGCTAAGTCCTACAAGTGCTAAGAAATGGTTCACCGAACCAGGCCACCGGTTGTTGTACTCAGAAAAGGAACCATGAAACGCTAGTAAATGCTCTAGTATACCAGGCAGCAGTCCAAAGGCTACAGCCATTCACCCTTAGTTGTCATCTAACGGGATGCGAAGAGCCCTCATATAGATTAACAATCCAAGAAATGCTTTTCTTCAGAGAAATGGGTTTATTGTCCCTCTACTCCTTCCCAAAATATGAGTTCCTAAAACACAGTAACCATACCTTTTTGGATAAGAACATATCTGTTTTTTTTTTTTTTTGCGGTACTGGGGATTGAACCCAGGGGCATTCTACCTCCATGCTGCACCACCGGCCCTATTTTTTATTTTTGATTTTGAAACAGGGTCTCACTATGGTGCAGAGGGCCTCACTAAGTAAGGCTTACTAAGGAAGCTGCGAACCTGCAATCCTCCTGTCTCAGCCTCCCAAGTACTGGGATTACAAGTGTGCACCATCACGCCTGGCCTCATGGTTCTTAAAACAGTACCTGGAGTATAGAAGGTGCTCAATAAACATTCGATGAATTCGGGCACACAAGAATGAATGAACGACAGAGCCCAGTTTGCCATCCTGAGCTACAATCTAGATCATTCCAAGCTCTCCAGTCTTCAGATACACAAATAAGAATCTGACATCACAATACCCTCTGCAGCAATCTGTCCTGCTATTCACCAAACACTTCCAAGTTCCTGCTTTCCAGGTACAAGGCAGGATTGCACTTCCTCACTCCTTTGGAAGTTAGGCATGGCGCTGAGACTTACTTAGCCAGTGTAATGTAAGCAGAAGTTTTAAGAACTGTTCTGTCCTGGGCAGCCATGGAAGCACAGTGATGGAGCTTCCTTCAGCCTGGCACCCCAAGTGAGGACTGGAGGGAGAAAAACCAGTCCACCCACAGAGGACATGGGGCATATGGTGTGAGCGACAAATCAAATTTTGTTTCAAGCCACTGAAATTTTCAGATTGATACTTCAGATGAACAGACTTGCTTGGCTGATGTATCACCAGGTTTGCAGAAAAGGCAAATCTTTATACCAGGTTCACTTTGCCAAGAATTCCTGACAGTCATTAAGGAATGCCTCCGATTTATAAATCCCTTCCGGTTGTCATTTGTCACCTCTAGATTTAGACCACTCCATTGATCTCCTCTTTCCTCCATGTAACCAATTTTCTCAGGCTGCTGTTTCACCCAAACCATGTCACAGCAAATGACAACAGAGTTAAGATCCAGCTATAGAGGTTAACATAACTGAAGGCGTGGTGATGATAGAGGGGAAGTGCAATGTAGAAAAGAACTTAACGTTGGTTATTCATCATCATTTTTCCTAGGCTCCATCAGCTAGGGCTGTCCACAAAGGCTTCCATCAGCTAGTTCTGGTTATCTATGGCCATATAGAAGGCTTAGTCTGGTTAAAACAGGGAAGAGAGTGTCTGCATTCTTGACCACAGTGTCCACAGGTCACTCCCCAACCTTCCCTTTCAAGGCCTCAACAGAGAGAAAGCCATCCTTGCCTCCAGTAGAAACCATCAGAATCTCTGCAGAGATGCAACTCTGACCCCAGGAAGCCCACCATGTACATTTTTCTAGACAACACCTTAGCCCTTCATTTTTTCCAACCTCTTCATTATAGAACAGAATTTGAGCTACAGCCTTACAGAATCAGGCCAAAGTGCCTTTTTCAAAAGAAAAGAATAATATTTTCTCAGCAATGCATTCTCAAAGCAGAAGTAAGAAGCTGTTGGTAGCTTTAAGTAGCAGTGTCTCCCTGATTCGGGTTAGTTTTGCTTTTTTTGTTTCATTGTTTGAGGGGAAACCCACTTTTTTCTCTGCACAAATTTCCAGAGCTCTTGCTTCATGCAATGTTATACTTGACCATGCATACTCTGTGTGCTGATGATCTGTTTCACCAATTTTGTCCAGAAGCATGAACTTGAATGTAAGATTCCTGTGAAGAGTGACTGTATCTGCTACTACTTTGTAAAGAGGGGCAGATGTACACAGCAATTAAGAATTTGGACTTTGGAACCAGATCTCCTGATACAAAGTAGGTGCCAAGTATTTGTTATTATTGTAATGCCTCTGGGATGACCTGATGACATTATCTTTAATGGCCAGAGGCAGAACAAGTTCAAGTGTTGAGTGCCAATCTGAATTGAGTAAGAAATCTAAGATTAGCACGGCATCTAAGAAGTGAGACTATGGCCAGGGGACTGTAGAATCAAACACAAGACAGTAGAATTCCAGATAACTTTGGGACTTGGGCCCTAGATAAGACCAGGGAGCTGGGAATTGTCATTAAGGTGTGGTGCAAGAAGGACAGGGACAGGCTGACCACACTGTACCCTTTACAAGGCCTTATGTGAGTTATTTTTCCTCTCAACATCTTAAGGCAATATTGACGAATATAAATATTATTCCCTGCTGGGTATGGTGACCCACGCTTATAATCCCAATACTTGGGAGGCTGAGACAGAAGGATCACAGGTTCACAGCCAGCCTTAGCAACTTAGTGAGACACCCCACAACTTAGTGAGACCCTGTTTTAAAATAAAATAAAGTAGGGTTGGAGGTATAGCTCAGAGGTAGAATGCCCCTGGGTTCAATACCCAGTGCCAAACACACACAAAAAATATTCCCATAAGCCAGCATTTTCCAAAGCATGCTCAAGGGAAACACAAGTTCTTGAGGAGGTTAGTAGGCATATTGTGAAACTTACTTTGAAATTGAAGCAGTAAACAAAGTTTAACACGTATTTCCTTATTGTAGGACCCCCTCTGTGGCTGGTAATATGGAGTGTGAATCTCCAGGAGGGAGCTGGAGTCTGCAGTGTCACCATGAAGCCATGTGAGAAGGAAGCCTTTTTTAAGCTCCATCTCTCCTCACCATAGCTCATTTTATCTACAAAGCACTCTGGGCTGATCACAGCGACAGAGGCCATGTCAGTTCAATGCAGGTTTATGTTGCAGATGACAGTATCTAATCACACTATTAGGAATAAAACAGCAAAATGGAGACAGAAGAGGCTGCGAAGGACTTCTCCCAGCCAGATGGATGACAGAGTGGAAGTGGCAGAAATCATTCATGTCGTCTTGGAGTTTTTGAGAGCCAAAGACAGACAGGCCAGGAAAGGACTGAATCAAACAAGAGCATTTTTCCCCTGGGAGGGGACTAACAATGGTTTCCTGGCCATTTCCAGAGCACTTGTTCTGAGCAGGAAATGTGGCTATGTG
>PVJS01064910.1:0-10111 GCA_004027185.1 Glis glis | reverse complement strand
GGGGCTCAATGTGTCCTGTGTGCATGTATGCTTCTGTCATCCTGGACTTCAAAAGATATATGATCACAATGCATCAATACATTTAAAATAAAGAAAGCAAGAAAGCACTCACCAGGGTATGGAAGGCTAAGGCCATGGATTTCAGTTTGGGCAGATGGCAGACATTGTCCGTATGCTTGGGTGCTTGCTATAATCACCAAAGTGCCTTTCTCACAGGCCTTCTTTCATTGTCTCCTCAACTAGGGTCATGTACACAATGCTTCCTAATAAATGCTCATCAAGAGAAAAGCATACACTATTTCTTCCAATGTTGGAGTCCCTAAATATATCACAAACACACACACACACACACACACACACACACACACTGAGTAGAAAACCCAGAGCCCTTAAAAGCAATAGGAAATCAAGAAGCATACTAAGAATGATAAAATGAGAGGATATGACATAAAACAAAAGTAAAATGTAAGGTAAGAAACATAAATTTCTCTAGGAATAAACATTGATAAGCAATATTGAGATGATCTCCCTAATATAAGAGCCTGGGAAAAGTAGGAAAATTTTATAAGAAACATTGAGATGCTCTCTCTAACATAAGAGCCATGGTGCAGTGGGACTCTCATGTGTCTACTGCATGATTTCCCCTTGCCAGAGCTCAGCCACTTAGGTGCCCTTGTAACTCTCCTGGCATTCTCTCCACCCAATCCTCTCTTCTGATTGGCAATCTGACCTCCTGATTGGCTCTTTCATACCTTTAAACTGTCTGTTTGGTGACATCACCCTCCCACCAAACCTAACACCACCTGGTGGTATCTTGGGGTTTCCATGGAGTTGCCGGTAAACACCTTTGAATCACTGCATCATCACAAGAAACTGTGACCAGTAACTAACCAGTGACCTTCAGAGTAGACACATGATCTCTTTTTGGCTTCCTCTGGTTTCGTCTCCTCAACCCTGGTACTTCTTCTCTAAACATGTCAGGAGACGAAAGAAACTTTTTAAAGTTTTTCATTAGATTTCCCCCCACTAAGTTGAGGCTTCCTGGAGGCAACAATGTTAAGATAAGACTATTCCTCAAATCCAGAGAGAACTCAAAAAGCTCATTTTTTCATCACCCTCTTGCCCCCTACAGACGATTTCCTAAATCCATCTTTACGTGGAACGGCTACTGCTCTGCAGCTCTCTCTTCCTGGTGAGCAATGCAGCTTCCCTAACAGGAAGTACCTACAGCTTCTCAAGTGTGTCTGCCCCAGCTGTCAATCAAGCATGGCTTTTGTCCTTGGCCTCAGTCACCTCCTTCCAGCCACTCATGGGGAGGGCCTACCTGTGCCAACATTCTAGCACATGCACTTTGTCCAGGATCCCTGGTCAAAGCCAGATCTCCAAGTCGGTTTCCTCTTACAGTGGTCTCAGAAATCACTTAAAACAGTCATCTTTCACCTCAGGACTTTGCTTTTGACTGTCGTACAGCAGCACACAGACATTTCTTCAAAACAGCCAAAAGCCCAGTACAATAAAACTTCAGATGCCACACTCCCTCTTTACCCATTACCAACTGCTGCCCTTGTGCAGAAGCCACCATCTCAGATTCCAAATCAGGGACAGAGCCTGTCACTTCCTACCAAGAAAGAAGCCAGGTCTACTACGATGATCAGAGCACCCTGGGGCCTCTGCTGTCTGGAGAACTCATCTCCTGCCTGCAGTACTTAGAGAAACTGTGTAAGTTTCTGTGTTACACAGAAACTATTGCCTCTGCCCCTCAACCAGAAAAAGAGCTTGTTCTAAAGGAGGTGCAGCCCACAAGTGTCCTGACATCAGTTTCCACCTCTGGAATCTATCACTCTGGGTCTGCTCAACACACCACAGAGACCAGTTTCCAAGGTGAATTCAAACAGTCAGAAGGAAAGGAAAGGAAATTCGCATTCATAAGGAGAGTCAAATCTGCATCTGAGGAGTAGGGTGTCCACACATAGGTAGAACTCTAGACCTGAGACATCAACCACTACCCTTGCTCATCCCCTTGCTATTCCAGACTGTGTACAATCGGGATGAAGAACACTGTTCTGGCCATGCATGGTGCACTAGGAGACCTCAGCACAATGAAAGAGCCTCTGTTGCAATGCCCAGCAGATAGGGGCCCTGACATCAAAGCATTATAATGAATTCACTTCCTTGATCTATTGCATTTGTCTCCTTGGAAGACACTTCAAAAGTCATCTTCATAGGGACATGTAGATATTCCCTAATAAAGGCCAGGACTTAATATCTTCTGCTCAGCAATCCTGTTCAAGAAAGGAGAATAGGATATGAATCTGTCCTTGTTCTATTTCATGAGAAGAGCTTCTCACTTTCCTCTCTCTCTTCTTCTCTCTATCCTCTCTCTCTTCTTCTCTCTCTGTCTGTCTGTCTGTCTCTCTCTCTCTCTCTCTCTCTGTGTGTGTGTGTGTGTGTGTGTGTGTGTGTGTGTTTGTGTGTGTAGTGTATCAAAGAGTTATTTAAGTCTCCAGAGATTGGAGAGAATTGAAAGGACCCTATATGAGAATGCTAGGCTTTAAAAATCTTTTTTATGGTACATGTGATGATACCCAGGATCACATAGGATGCCAGAATTTTAAACATAAGCCACACACCCAGGCAAAAATATTTCATATTTGAAAAGTCATTTTCACTTTTCATATCACTTATAACGATCCCATGAAACA
This sequence comes from Glis glis, assembly GCA_004027185.1. Taxonomy (NCBI): domain Eukaryota; kingdom Metazoa; phylum Chordata; class Mammalia; order Rodentia; family Gliridae; genus Glis; species Glis glis. Next base: position 7,409 of record PVJS01064910.1, on the reverse strand, counting down.
CAAAGAAAACCAACACACATTGACACCAAATGATCATCAGTTACATCTCTCACAGTCAATGTATAGCTCTAATATGGGAACCTGCCCATGGTCCTTAAGAGCTATGATAATTGGACATATTCCTTTGTGTGAGAAATAGTTTTCAAGTAAAATTGATTTTCTTCTTGAAACATTTTCTTTCTGAAACTGAGTATATACACACTCATAGTCACTCACAGCATTTAGACCTATGAACCAAGAAGAAGACCAACATAAAATTAAATTTCAAGATTGACAACTATGATTCCACCTTTACGAAAAATAATTTTCTGAAATTTTGGGTTTCACTATACTTCAAATACTTGTTTGACACTTAGGGTGTAGCTTAAATGGAATTCATTTATATTTATGGTTTTTTCTCCACATTCTAGAGGTTTGGTTTTTTGTTTGTTTGCTTGGTTGTTTCATTGCGTGATTGTTTGTTTCTTGCTTTTGGAACTGGGAATAAAACCCTGACACATTCTACTTCTGGGGCTACACCTCTATCTCTTATTTTTCCTGTTGAAACAGGGTCTCACACGATTTTCAGGGTCTTGCTAACTCACTGTGTCTGTCCAAGTACTTCTCATACACTCGACTCAGCCTAGCAAGAACAGGGATTTTGGAGCTGAACCGCCAAACCCAGCTTCTGTTTTGCTTTTGACACCAATTTGCCTATGTTGCTATGGCTTGCCTTAAAATTCCTGGGCTCTAGCCATCGTGTGGCCTCAGGCCCCTGAGTGCATCTACTACACGTGAACCCATTCACCTTGCTAGATTCATAGCAGTTTTTTTTTTCCGGTACAGGAATGAAACGAGGGCTACTCTAACAGTGGGCTACAGCCAATTGGTTTACTTTTTGTTAGTGTTTTTTTTTGGGGGGGGTGACAGGGTTTTCCTTCTTTCTTTTCTTTCTTTCTTTTCTGACATGGAGGATTGAACTGATGGACATCCTACCTCCTACTTAAACCACCAGTCCTATCCCATGCATTATTTTTCATCACAGTTCGCAAAGTTGCTGACGCTTTCATGGAACCTTCAATCACCCTTTTATTCCACTCAAGTAAATGGAGTTACTGGTGTGCACAACTACACCCAGCTTCAGAAAAGTGCTTATTGAAATATTTCAAATATTTTTCTACATAAATTATGGTTACCAATCCTTCACATTTACTGAATTTACAGAATCATGGCAATCTCTGAGATATCTAGTAAGCTACCTAAAACAATATTAAATTATGTGTTCTGTTATTACAAAATAAGACCACAATGAGTTGACACGATTCTCACAAATAACACAACCTGCAAATACTCATTATTCTCTTCATTCTGGAACACTCACTTTCCCTATGTTCCACATATGTCTTCTTGTATCTCGAGGCCTTGTCCTACCATTTTGCACCCTCACATGTCATTTGCAGAATACAAGATACAAAAGATTCCACAGTGGTTCTTTGTAGTGGGAAGGAGGACACAGTAAATCCTACATTGGATTCGATTTTGGAAATAAGAGTACTCAGTTCTGCTCAAGTGTAAAGACCATGATGGCAGGAAATCTCCCTGGCCCAAGGAGCCAGAAGAAGCAAATTATGGGCAAAAGAACTGTGACCAATATCCACAAGAGAGAGAGTGTGCAGCCAACTGTGCCTCCCACCTCTCTAGAGTTTACTGCCAAAGTCCTAGGTTTATGTGTCAAACATGGGGGTAATTTAGGAGAACACACCTTTCCCAAGTTGATAGGAAGTAACATCCATGAATGTAAAAATGCAAAACTCAAGGTTTCCCCTTGAAACTCTTCCGACAACAAATGGGTGGGGGAGAGAGATTCAAGTCAACCTGACCCAGCGCAGTGTAAAGAAATTAGGATTCAAGGAGAAGAAACTAAGAAGAGAGAGACTAGGAACACATCATCCTCTCCAGGTGCACACAGCGAACTACATAAAGGGACTTTGGATCTCAGTCTTAGGACCTTAAAGCAGTAGCATCACCAACCAGACTGACTGAAATGGTTTCAGAACAATTAAGTACACCAGGTAGATTTCAATTTCCTTCCTCCATAGAGACACTAATGTTTACATATATATACATATATATATATTTATGTATATATATTATTCATAATATTCTTCAGATTATTGTGAAAGATGTTAAATGTAAACAAAAATGATCTATAAACATTAGTAGAAAACATGGAAATGATCGCTGTCATGTAAGAGCCTGGAGACTGTGGGACTACGATGTGTGTCTTCTGGCAGTTTACCACTCCAGAGCTCAGCCATTTAGGTGCTGTTATAACTCTCCTGGCATTCTCTCCAACCAATCCTGTCTTGTGCTTGAAAATATGACCATGCTATTCGCTCTCCTATAACTTTAAACTACCTTTTTGTGACATCATCTTCCCACTTAACCTATCACCACCCGGTAGAATCTTGGGGTTTCCAAGGAGCTGTCTCTAAACACACTGGGGTCATGGCAAGAGGACAGTAACCAGTGACTGATCAGAGTGACCAGTGACCTTCTTTCTGTGCTCTCTACTTCCAGTTACCCAAACAACCTCTGCTGTTGTCCCATCAACCCTTGTATCTGCATTTGATGTTACCTCTTCTCTAACCATGTCAGGTGAGGAAAGAAAATTTTTACAGTTGATCATTAAGTTTCTATCCTCAAAACAGTTTGGAATTTGGGGGGAAGTATTCAAATGGAAAAACAGTTTGGAATTTGGGAGGAAGTATTCAAATGGAAATCTAGAGACATAATATCAGGTGTGGCTTTTCATTTATATGGTATGTCGCTTAGGACGGATCATTTACTCTCACAAAATCTGTTTCCTAGTTGTCTCCATGCGGATAACTGACAGCCTCCTTACAGGCCATTTCTTTGTGATTTTAGGGTTCTAGGGCCTACACACATAGGAAATGAAACCAGCATTTGTGAAGGTTTTGTTTCAAGTCTCACAGACAAAATGTAGATGGGGTGGAATATTACCAGTTATAGGACAGGATGTTTCGTCTGTTAACAGTCTCCATCCATGAATAGTTCAACTTTGGTATTGGAACTTAAGGGCTGTTCAAAATTAATATTGAAATACTTGGGGTTCTCTTATGCAGGTGAAAAGAAAACTCAACAGTAAAGAAGAGGTGTGCTGGGTTAGAAAGAGGCAGATATTCAGGGGAAGGAAGTTTGACACAGTTTCCTTTCAGCACAGGTCAACGGGCACTTACCAGAGCCAGCAAATGGAAATGAGGGAGTACAAAACATGAGATTTTTTTTTTCGGTACCGGGGATTGTATGCAGGGGCGTTCTACCTCCGCGCTACGCCCCCCGCCCTATTTTTCATACTTTGTTTTCAAATCGTGTCTCACGACGTTGCGGAGGGCCTTACTAAGGGGGGAGAGAGAGAGAGTGAGAGTGAGAGAGCTGAGGCTGGCCGCGAACCCGGAGACTCCGGTCTCCGCCTCCCAAAGTACAGGGATTACAAGCGTGCGCCACCACGCCCGGCCCGAAAACATGAGATTTATGAGCTGGGGAACATTAAAATGTTTCCAGGGGAGGAAATGTTGTAGTTTTGTGCAGAATATTGAAGAGAACCAAATATTTTTAAATAATGTGAAAGGCCATACACTCCAATCCACACAGAGAAGTGAAAATGAGGTGGATGAGGCTGGACATAGGCGAAGCGTTGGGTACCACTAAGTAAAGTAGCTAATTGGAAAGATGACAGTTGTTTCCTTTAGAATATAGATGAAAATTGACTCTTTGAACCTGTACAATTGTTTTAATTTATTTTGGTTCCTTGTTGTACTACTGGGGCCTTCTACACTGAGCGACACCCCTACCCTCTGAATTTTTTTGTTTGGTAACGGGGGGTTTCTAGGTGGCTGAGATTCTTGCTACATTGCTGAGACGGGCCTTGAATCTGCTTGCCTCATGTCTCAGCCTCCCAAGTCCTGGGATTACAGGAATGTGCCACCACAACTAGCTGATTTTGTACATTTAAAAAGGATGTGGTTTCAGAAAAATTAGTTGCACAATGTTGATTCTTTTCCTTCCTCAATAATGTGAAATATCATATGTGAAATAGAAACACAATTTTATTGATAAACAAAAGAAACGTAGAGGTGACCTCCCTAACATACGACCTGGGGCATGTAAACTACCATATGTGTTTTGCAGGACATCGCCTCTACACAACTGAGCCACATGGGTGCTGGTGCAACTCTCCTGGAATTCTCCCTACCCAATCCAGTCTTACAAATGGAAATCTGACCTCCCTCGTTGCTATCTTTTACCTTTAAACTGCCAATTTTTTGTTGTTATTTTCCCTCCCAACTTAACACTGCCTGGTAGAATATTGGGGTTTCCATGGAATTGCTTCTAAACATAGTAGGGCCATCACAAGAGTCCAGTGACAAGTGAATGAACAGTGACCTTCTTACTGGACACATGTGCTGTTTGCCTACATGGTGTAGAGCAGGGAAATGTTTTCAAGATAAGAGGTAGTTTGGAAAGGAAGGTAAAGACAACCAAAGATTTTAAATGATCTCAGTAGTAGAGAGTGAAGTCTACCCAGAGCATGGCTCAAGGAGGCTGGTTTGCCAATGCATAGATAAATATATTAAGAAGTAAAATAGTCTACAATCTGGGAATCTTGGAGAAGCAGCTCATCAGAAAAGTGACATTAATTTATTTTATCTATTGCCTTTTTGAACACAGATTACTCTGAACAATTTGAATATATACTCTTTCCTTTAATATCGTATGGAAAGTAGTTATACAGGGGCTGTAGGTATAGATTTTGTGTATTCCATTTTCTCCGATTTTAAAACTATGTGAACTTGTAAACATAATACATCCAAACTTGCATCAGAAAAACAAATTCTTTTGTGCCACTAGATTTAAAGTCCGTGCTTCCTATCATCCTTACAATACTTTTCTTCCTAAAATTGAGAACATATTAAGAGTTATTAAACTGTGTGTGTGTGTGTGTGTGTGTGTGTGTGTGTGTGTGGTAGTGGGTATTGAACCGAGTAGAATTCTATCTCCTAGCTACACCGCAGCCATGTTTTATTTTTTATCCTATAACAAGTTCTTGCTAAGTTGTTGAGTGTCTTTCTACATTGCTAAGGATGACTTTGAATCTTCAAATGTTGGTATTAGGACCTTTCCCAATGCTAAAACACTAACATAATTCTGCTTCTCCAACCGAGCGAATACGCGCACATCTCACTTTTATTGCCCTTTTGCTTCCTACAGATGATTTACAAACTCCATCTTTACGTGGCACAGCAAATGAACTGCAGCTACCTCTTCCTGTGGTGAGCAACGCAGCTTCCCTAGCAGGAAGTGTCTACAGCTCCTCAAGAGTGTCTGACCCAGCTGTCAGTTCAGCATGGCTGCTGCCCTCGGCCTCTGGCACATCCTTGCAGCCACTCATGGGGAGTGCCCACCTGTACCATCATTCCAGCATGGCCATGTTGTCTGTGGTGCCTGACCAGAGCCAGATGTACATGCCAGCTGCCTCCTATCCTGGCCTCTGTCAGTGGGCTACCACAGCAAGCACTCGCACTGATATCCACTCCTCTTCACACAGGGACTTTCCTATGACTGTCTTGGAGCAGGGCACTGCCATTGCTTCTACAGCGGTTTCAGCCCACTATGGCAATACTGCAGAGTTCAGTGCCACCATCCCCCTGTACCCATCACTCTCTGCCAGCCTGGTGCGGGAGCCACCATCACAAATTACAAATCAGAGACACAGCCTGTCACTTCCCTACCAACAAAGAGGCCAGGTCTATATCTATGGACAGGGGACAGCGGGCCCTGTGCCCTCTGGAGAACTTCTCCCCCGCTTGCAAGCCATAGGCCCTGTGACGTACACAGGAACAATTGTCTCTGCCGCTCCACCCAAAAGGGTGATGGTGCTGAGGCAGGTGCAGCCTACACCTGTCCTGCCATCATTCTCCATGTGTGCAATGGACTGCACTGGGACCGCCGAACCCTCCACAGAAATGAGTGTAAAGGGTGAGTTCAAACAGCAAGAATGGTTGGGAATGAGATTCACAATCAACAGGAGGGTTCAATCTGACACTGAAGCGTGGGGAGTTTACATAGAGGTAGAACTGAAGTGCAGAGATTTCCCCCACCACGCTTAAAAGGTTGGGGATTCGGGACATTGTGCTGGCCATCCATGCTCAACCAGGAGACCATGAGGACCACACTCTGGGGAGCCTCTGTGCATTTCCATGACAGATAGTTGCCCCAACAAGATCACATTCCTACTGACTCCCTTCCTTCCTGTCTTGCTTCCTTCTCCTTACAAATACTTCAAAACGGATCATGGTCGTGACGGTTTGATTCTCCATTATATAAGCCAGGATCGAACACGTTTGTACAGATAACCTATCAATAATGAGGTGCTCACATCTGTTCTCCCTCCTCCATTTTATGAGACAGAGAATAGGAATGGTAATAAGAGTAGTGTATTCCAATTTCAACTATTTCATGAGAACAGCTCTACTCTCCCTACTAGTTGATGGTGTGAAGTGTTTGTAACACTGAGAGATGTGGAGAAAGTTGAAAGCAGCCAATATGAGAATGCAAGGCTTTTAAAAACATTTTCTAGGAGGTGTTTGGGTCTAACCCAATGTTTCCCACAGAGGAAGCGACAGCTCTACCATCCAGCCGAACCATCAGCTCAAGGCACTTCATATTTAAGTCAATTTCCTTTTCCTTTTCAAAAACATTGAACCCAGGAAGCACAAAAAAAGGCAACAACAAAGGATAACCAGTTACAGTTACCCCCGGCAATGCCTTTCTTTCCTATAGCCATGGTATGATACCTGCCTGATCAATGATCCTCATGGGACCTCAGATAATTGCCACACCTACTCTTGGCAGGGCCCTGATGAACATGTTGGTAGATAGGAGTTGATTGTTACTTTCCAGGGCCTGACATCTTCGTTGATTCCTTTGCAGGGATGGAAACTCCCATGAGGATAGCGACTTCTCTGGGACAGCAAACCCCAAGCCAAACATTTTGTCACCCACAAATGTCAGAATTCACCAAGATCTGTGGCACCAGAATGAGCCAGGTATATGACAGGACCCAACTGTCAGAAATTGGGGATGTTTCCATAACACACCCAGATCAGAGTCCTGCCAATCTTGTGCCACCGTCTGCCACGTTAAGCCAAGTCCAGAGAGAGGAAGAGAATTTGGAGATGAAGACCACGCTTTCAGAGCCCCTGGATGCCTATGTGATGCCAGGAGAACACCGAGATCCTCCATGGTGCCCGATAGGAAGCCCCGATATTGAAGAGCTCCTGTCCTGCATGGATCCCGTGGGCTCTGAGAAGCCTGGTTGTGAAATGGACATTTCACAAAAGAACAGC
>PVJS01064909.1:0-10112 GCA_004027185.1 Glis glis | reverse complement strand
AGTCAATCACAAAAAAAGAATGGACATATGTTTTCATTAATATGTGCAACCTAAGGAGTAGTAGGGTCACACAAGGGACTCTGGTTGATAATGGAGAACCCTCAGCAGAATAAGGGAAGTGGTACAAGGGAAGGGGGAGGGCAAGAAAGAAGGGAGTTAATAGAATTACTATCATAAACAATATGTACATGTGAAAATATACCAATATCATTCTTGGTACTTCCTATGGGTGGGGGGAGGCAGGGGGGCACTAAAAGTTGTGTGCATATATGTTAACATCAAATAGATATTTATTGCAATGTAAGACTCCAATGCACCAATAAAAGCACATTAAAAAAAAAAGAAAAGACCAAGGAACATTCAGAGGGAAATCACTAAGAATCACTTCCAACTTTCCAAACCAAGTCATGAAAGCCAGGAGGGCCTGGAGTGACATATTCCAAACTCTGAATGAAAACAACTTCCAACCAAGATTTATCTTCCCAACAAAGATATCTATCAAATTTGATTGAGATATAAAAACCTTCTATGAAAAACATAAACTGAAAGACTATGTCTTCCAAATCAGCACTAGAGAAAATACTCAAAGAGATTAATTACAAAGAATAAATAATAAAGAAATTCCAGAAACAGAGAAACAATGATTTCAATCAAGCAAACAACTAGGCAAAGAACAAACACTACCTCAGCCAGAAATTAAAACTCAAAATGTTAGAAATTAAAACACATCTCTCAATTTTCACACTGAATATAAATGGCCTCAACTCCTCAATCAAAGCATAAAAGGTAGAAAAATGGATTAAAAATCACAATTCTATATGCTGCCTGCAAGAAACACACCTTACAAGTAAAGATACTCACAAACTACAGGTGAAGGGATGGAGCAAGTTAATCCACAGTAATAGAACTTGAAAACAAGCAAGAGTATGATATCATACAAACTATGATATCAGACAAATTAGACTTCAAACCTAAACTTATCAGAAGAGACAAAGAAGGTCATTTCTTACTGGTAAAATGAACAATCCACCAAGAGGATATAACAATAGTCAACATTTATGCCCACAACATACATGCAACCACTTTCATAAAAGAGACTCTTCATGACATTAAGTCACACATAGATCCCAATACAATAATATTGGGAGACTTCAACACCCCTCTCATACCACTAGATTGATCTACAAGACAAAAGCTCAGTAAGATGACTCAGACCTAAGGAACACCATAAACCAAATGGACCTAGTAGACACATAAAGAATATTCCACCCAACTACAGCTGAATTCACATTTTTTCAGCTGCTCATAGAACCTTCTCTAAAACAGACCATATCCTCAGCCACAAAGTGAGTACTAGCAAGTTCAATAAATGATATAATCCCTTGTGTCGTTTCAGACCATAATGGAATGAAACTAGAAATCAACTATAAGACCCAGAGAAACCTCATAAACACCTGGAGACTGAACACCACACTGCTGAATAAGGAATGGGTCACAGAAGAAATAAGGGGAGAAATTAAGAAATTCCTAGAAACAAATGAAAACAGAGACACAATATATCAAAATCTCTGGGACACTCTGAAGGCAGTATTAAGAGGAAAATTCATAGCCCTGAATGCTCACAAAAGAACAGAAAATCACCAAATAAATAACCTAATGACACACCTCAAAGCCCTTGAAAAACAGGAACAGTCTAACCCCAAAGCCAGTAGAAGACAGGAAGTTATTAAAATTAGAGAAGAAATCAATAAACTATAGAATAAAAATACAAAAAAATCAGTGAAACCAAAAGCTGGTTCCTTGAGAAAATAAACAAGATAGATAAACCACTAGCCAACCTAACCAAAAGAAAGAGAGAATGAACCCAAATTACTAAAATAAGAGATGAAAAAGGGGATATTACCACCGACAGCATGGAAATCCAGAGGATAATCAGAAACTACTTTGAAAAACTATACTCCAACAAAATGGAAAACCTAGAAGAAATTAACAAATTTCTAGATATGTACAACCTTCCTAAATCAAATCAAGAAGATATAGGAAATTTAAATCGACCAATAGCAATCAAAGAGATCGAAGCAACAATAAAGAGCCTACCATCAAAGAAAAGCCCAGGTCCCGATGGTTTCCCATGTGAATTTTATAAAACCTTTATAGAAGAACTAATCTCAATATTTCTCATTCTATTCCATGAAATAGAAAGAAACAAGACTCTCCCAAATACATTCTATGAAGCCAACATCACATTAATACCAAAACCAATTAAAGACAGCTCAAGAGAAGAAAACTACAGGCCTATATCATTGATGAACTTAGACACAAAACTTCTGAACAAAATATTGGCAACACGCTTTCAAAACCACATCAAGAAAATCATACACCATGACCAAGTTGGGTTCATCTCAGGGATTCAAGGCTGGTTTAACATACGAGAAATAATCCATGTAATCCACCACATAAACAGAACTAAAGACAAAAATCACATTAACATTTCAATAGACACTGAAAAAGCATTTGAAAAAATCCAACACCCATTCATAATGAAAACACTGCAGAGAATTGGAATAGAAGGAACATACCTCAAAATCATATAGGCAATATACAATAGAGCCACAGCCAATTTCATGTTCAATGGGGAAAAACTGTGAGAGTTCCCCTTAAAAACAGGAACAAGACAACAATGTCCACTGTTGCCACACCTTCAGAGCAATAAGGCAAGAGAAGGAAATCAAAGTAGTACACATAAGAAAAGAAGAAATGAAACTATCTCTATTTATAGATGACATGGTATTATATTTAGAGGACCCAACAAACTCAACAAAAAGGCTTATAGAACTGATCAACAAATTGAGCAAAATGTCTTTATACAAAATCAATCTTAAAAAAATCAGAAGCTTTTCTATATGCCAACCATAAATCCATGGAAAAGGAAATCCAGAAAACATTTTCCACTCACGATATCCCCCAAAACAATAAAATACTTAGGAATAAACCTAACCAAGGATGTAAATGACCTCTACAAGGAAAATTATAAAATATTGAAAGAAGAAATTTAAGATCTTAGAAGATGGAAAGATTTCCCATGCTCTTTGATAGGCAGAATAAATATCATCAAAATGGCCATTCTTCCAAAAGTGATCTAGAGATTCAATGCAATATCCATTCAATTACCAAGACCATTCTTCACAGACATAGGAAAACCAGTGCTTAAATTCATTTGGAACAACAAAAAACCTAGAATAACCAAAGTAATTCTCAGCAACAAGAACCATGCAAGAGGCATCACAATACCTGACTTCAAACTATACTACAGAGCCATAGAAATAAAACAGCATGGTATTGGCAAAAATGCAGACACATAGACCAATGGAGCAGAATATAAGTCTCAGAAACAAATCCACACACTTACAGCCAATTGATTTTTTTAGAAAGATGCCAAAAACATATACTGGAAAAAAGCCTCTTCAACAAATGGTGTTGGCAAAACTGGTTAACCACATGCAGAAAAATGGAAATAAACCCCACTTTTTCACCCTGCAGAAGAATCAATTCGAGATGGATTAATGACCTGGAAATTATACCAGAGACCTTGCAGCCACTTGAAGAGGGTATAGGTCCAACTCTTCAACACATAGGCACAGGCAAAAACTTGCTCAATAAGACCCCAAAGGCACAAACATTGAAAAGAGTATCAATACATGGGATTGCATTAAAGAGCTTCTGCACAGCAAAGGAAACAATCAAGAACCTCAATAGAGAGTCAACAGAATGGTAGAATATCTTTAACAGCTATTCCTCTGATACAGGACTAATATCTAGAATATACAGAGATGTCTAAACACTCACTGCTAAAAACACAAACAACCCAATCAAAAAAATGAGCAAGTGAACTAAAGGATGGAATAAGAGAACATTATGCTTAGAAAGATTAGTCAGTCACAAAAAGTGAAGTCAGATGCTCTTCCTAATATGTGGAAGCTAGGGAGAATAGGGCATAGAAGGGAGTCCACACAAAGATGTAGAAAACCTGAGATGAGTAAAGAAGGCGACCTAACTAAGGGAGATGGTTGTGGGAAGAGGGAAACACCCTAATGCACAGGATGTACATACACAAATATATCAAAGTCAGCTACTATGCTGAGCACAAGAAGGAGGGAAGAGGGAGGGAATGCGGGTGGGAATTGGGGGTTGGGGGAGGGCTAATTGACTGATGTGTTCTACCACCCTAAAACCCATCAAGGTTTATGATTACAATGCACTAAAAAAAGATATGACGAAGAACAGATAGCCTTTTCAACAAATAGTATTGGGAAAAATGGATATCCATATGTAGAAGAATGAAATTTGATCCCATTCTCTCACCCTGCAAAAGAGTCAACTTGAGATGGATCAAAGACCTAGAAATTAGACCATAAAATATGCAATTACTGGAAGAAAACATAGGACTAACTCTCTAACACATAGGTAATAGTAGATACTTTCTCAGTAAGACCCCTAAAGCTCAGGGAATAAAACAGAATCAATAAATAGGACAGCATAAAACTTCTTAAAACTTCTTAAAACTTCATAAAACTTCATAAAGCTTCTGCACAGCTAAAGAAATAATCAGAAGTTTACAGAGGGAGCTTATAAAATGGGGGAAAATCTTTGCCAGCTATTTACACACACACACACACACACACACACACACACACACCAGACACACTCATACACAATAACACAGTCAAAAAAATGGGTAATAGAACGGAGTAGACATCTCTCAATTGAAGAAATATAAATGGCCAATAAATATATGAAAAAATGTTCAACATCACTAGCATTCAGGGAAATGCAAATCAAAATTTTCTGCACAGAGACTGACTGATGTGTGCATGTATACTTCTATTACCCTGAAACCCATCAAGATGTATGATTACCATGCACCAATAAAAAATAAATAAATAAAAGTAATAAAAAAAACTTCACTGAGATTCTTTCTAACTCCAGTTAGGATGACAATTATCAAGGACACAAACAATAATAAATGCTATCGAGAATGTGGGGAAATAGAACTCTCATAAGTTCTTGGTGAAATTGTAAATTAGGACAACCATTATGGAGATAAGATTGGAGGTTGGAGGTTCCTCAAAAACTAGGACTAGAACCACCATATGACCTGAGTTTGAGTTGGACTTTGTGGCTTTCTTCCAAAGAATAGAGAATGTAAAGGTAACATCAGTAACTTTAGAGCAGTAAAAGATGGGTCTAAGAATTAATTGGATGATCAAGGTGAACATCACCAGTGATGAGGCATGTCCATATGATTTACCCCTTTATTTAAAAATGTAAAAGATTCTTTTGTGTGTTTGTGTGGTACTGGGGATCCAACCCAGGGGCATTCTATCTCTGAACTACATCTGCTGCCCTATTTTATTTTTGAAGCAGGATCTCGGTAATTGCTGAGGCTGGCCTTGAACATGTGATCCTCCTGTGTCAGGTTTAAGAGGTTTTTTATTGAAAGGTTTAAAGATTTTTCTGATGGTGGCATATAGCAAAGATAAGTGGGTAGTGAAAAAGGAGAAAAGACTGTCACACGGGGCAAAGATGCACCCCAGTATTGAGTAATAGCAAGCTAAATCCATATGGGGCACCATATGTAGGGCAAGTGGGATGAAGAAAGCTAAATTTTGCAGATTTCCTGTGGATTGGTAATTTGAATAATTTTATAGGCTAATGGGTATAGAGACTGTACCCTGTGATGTGATACCTGCACCTCGGTTGATCAGGGCTGGTGAATAATGGCTTGGATAATAAAATTCGGGTAAATGAATTGATTGGGACAGGTACCGATCAGCTGATCAAGAAAGAGAACTCTTAGACCTCTAGCCAGGGTGGCAAAAATGGGTTATGACAGCATATAAAAGTATTATGTAATATATACTTAAAAGAATAATATATTATATGTTACATAAAAATATAATATATTACATTAAAATTTATATATATATATAAAATTTATATATATATATATATATAAAATTTATATATATATATATATATATATTCCTAATATGTGATAAGAGGGTAGTTCACCCCAGTGGTATGCTTCCTAAAAATTCATAACCCTCAGCTATTCACCACCTTTTTCCTTTTGCTTGGTTAGCTTAGTTAAAGGCTTGTCAGGTAAGTTGGTCTTCCAAAGAGCCAATTTTGGTTGCACTGATTTTCTTGATCATATTTCTGTTTTTATGTTATTGTTTGGTATTCTAATGATTATGATTTCTCTGTTATGAATGCTTTTTAGGTTTTGAGTTTAAAATATTTTCTGATACTCTTTCTCTTACTAATTAGTTATTTAGAAGGGTGTTTTTAAGTTTAAGTTATTGAAAGATTTTCCAGATATCCTTGATTTTTATTTTCAATTTATCTTACTGAGGTTAGAATACATGTATTATATGATTTCAATATTTTTACATTTACTGAGATTCCTTTTGAATATCCCAGAATAATTCTGTCCTGAAATGTTTCATGTATGCTTGAAATTAAACATTCTGTTGCTGCTATGTGATATGCTTTGTAAAAGTCAGTTAAGTCATGTTAGTTGATAGTTTTGCTCAAATTTTCTGTATGTATACTGAGCTTTTCTCTGGTTGTTCTGCACATTCTGAAAGTGGGGGCTTTAAAGAATCAAACTTATATTGCTGAATTGTGTATTTTTTCTTCCAATGCTGTCGGGTTTTGTTTAATATATATTGAAGGTGTATATAGGTTTATACTATTTTAACCTTCTTGATAAATTGACTCCTTTTTCATAAGTTTACCTCCTTACATCTGGTTGCATTGTTTTTCTTAAAGTTTATCTTTTTTGAATGTTACTATAGTTATTCTCTCTCTATTATGGTTGGCTTTCGCATTAATAGTATTATTATCTTATTCCATGTTTTATTATCAACTTGTGTTTTTGAATCTAAAGTATGTCTCTTGTAGACAGCATGTATTTGGATCTTATTTAGTTATACAGTCTAACAACTATTCCATCTTAATTGAAATTTTTAATCCACTCACATTTAATGATATTATTGACATGTTTGCACTGAAGCTTGTCATTTTGCTATTATTTTTTCTTCCATATGTTTCTCATATACATACCTAACAACAATTTAATTCCTTTATTAATTTTCACTTCTTTTTTAAAGTTATTTATCTCAGTTTGTTCTGGGAATTACTTCAGGAGACTTACTTTAACAAAATTTACCTCTAATTAACACTAAACTTTTTCTTAATCTAGTTCTAGTAAAATATAAAATTTTGCTCCAGTATACAATGATTTTCTATTTCCTTCATTCTGTTCCCATCATATATGTCATATGTGTTACAAACTCACTAAAACTGTATTATTATTGCTTTATACATTATTTTCTTTAAAGAATATAAAAAAGAAGACATATTTTCAGAGATTTTTACATTGATTATGATGTTTATACAAAGCTTGGAACTTTAGAAAATATACTGTTGAAAATTTGGAAACTACAATTTTTGGTTGGTATTTTTGTTTGTAGCTATGCTTGTTTTGTTCTGTTTTGATTTCATTTGGTTTCTATTTTTTAGTGGTTTGCTTTGCAGTTGGCATGGGATAATTCTGTGAAATGTTCTAGTACAGTGTGAGACTGCAGATTATCCTGCTCAATTTTTTGTTTGTTTTTAAGTTTTTTAGGGGGAGCAGATGAGGAGTCTTCATTCATCCCTGTGTTACCACAGCTTAGTGATTGGCCAATAATTTGTCAGATTTGTGCTTAATATATGTGAGAAAACTTCCTCTCCTTGCCTATGTATCTGTGTATATGGCTTGGCAAGTGCATTCAATTTCAGGAAGTATACAAGGGTATCCTAGCATTTTCTTGCTGGACTCACAAGGTCATCATTCATATAGTGTATCTTATTTGGACATCAGGCCAACCCTACTGTACAGTCACCCTGCTCTATTACTTTTCCTTTCAGAATATTCACATTTTAAATAATTTATGTACCTTACTGAATGCATACTGGGATTCATATTTGTCTTAACTTGAATTCATTATTTCTTTAGTGACATTAACTATATTTGATATTCCATGCACTTAGAATCAAAATTACTCCTTTGAGTTTTACCATTTCCAGCTTCTAATTTATAAATCTTATCCTCCTTTTCTTGTTATCTTAATGTCCTCTGCACCATAAAATATTTTAGTGCTTGTCTGATGATTTGCTATACTTTCATAAATACAAATGTATGTGTTTATTTATGTATTTCCTTAAACTAATTTGAGTGACATTTTCAGTACAGTAATATAAAGTAGCTTTATCAATTACTATACTAATAATAAAGTACTTGAGAATGAGGATTTCTGCATCAATCACCTTCACCATAAAAGTTAATTTTAGTAATGGTATGAGCCAATATTAAAGGACTTTATAATACAAAAGACATCGTAATAACTATTTTATGCTTCTTTCTCTTAATTATGGCAAAAATACCATGATAAAAGTATGAATATTGTCTATATTTTACAAATGAAGAAATTGATATTTAGAAACATAAGCAAACATGATGAAGAAATGGCTGTACTTGTAGTAATATTTAGAAATATTTGGCATAAACTAATCACTTTCAACCATTGGATAACAAGAAATTTGATACCATTAATGTTGCTTCATCAATTTTCAAATACCCCATCAGTTAATAATTAAATATTTTAGATGGGAAACAAATAAGATGATTTCATTAATATGTAGTAGAAACTGAGTAATTGTATGATCATGATTCCATCAAAAATAAATTATTTAATGTACAATTAAGAATTGCATTTTTCTTCAATAATTTTGTTGAATGTTAGAAACATGAAAGTCACATTTCATGTGACTAGAATATACTGACACTATTCCAAAGATAAAAAAGAAATTGTCCTACCCTAAAAGAACTCAGGAATATCTTAATACAGGTATAAAAATAATAATGTTGCTAGATAGATATATATATTCCCTACATTTTATTTTCCATTGTCATCATAGCATATTTATTATGTTTATAATGCTATTATGGAATTTGGTATAAAATTATAAGTATTTAAGTGATACTTGCTATGAGGGTTCAAAAGCTATTGAGAAGTCATTTAAAAGATTTTTAATGATTTTATGAACTTTTTGTGCCTATCTCAGAGGTCCTTCACAATATTTACTGTACTGATGGGTCTATGCAAGAAAGAGCCATATACAGATGAGAGGCTGCAGTATTGACCAAGGCAACTGATTAAAGTAGTGCAAATCCTAAGGTCACAAGTAGAGCATGAGTACACAGTCAGCTTGAATGCATCTTACAAGTTTCCATTCAACAAAGGCAGGGACTCTAATACAGAGTGATCGTGAGATAAACTATCAGATCACCAAAACAAACAAACAAACAAACAAACAAACAAACAAACAACATAAAACCCAGTTAGATGGACCCAACAAGAAAGAAAAAACTCATCCACAAGAGAACATGGTAGATTTTTGTTATAAAACAACTGGCAAGCCTAGAAATAATTCAAATCACCTTAGGTTAACATATATCAAATAAAAATTTTGCATACACATGTTCCTATTATGTTTCCTTTTGATCTCTCCCTGAGGAGTCATTAATTGCCAAATGAAGAAGGATAAGCCAAATGTCAGACAACCCCAATGGAGCCATCATTAATCTGGGAAAAGAAAAATATTTTGTTCTAAATCATGTTTAGAGAATTAATTATTACAGAGTACTGGACCCTATAATTAGAGCTAAGATGATATTTGTAATTCGAGTGACTTTAGATAATTACTTAAGAACAAGCTGCAATGGCAACAATTATGTCGAGAATCATTCAGTAAGTATTTATATTTAAGAGAAAGTAGACAACAGAAACAAATAGTGTTTTCATAAGATTCCACATGATATATGTGAAGTCCAGCTTGCATGCACATTTTAATATACCTTCAGTTATGGTACAATTATTGATCCAGGAAAGGTTACAAACTCACCAAAGACAAAGAACTCTGTGTGTGTGTGTGTGTGTGTGTGTGTGCGTGCGATATGTGTGTGTGTGTGTTGTTGTGGATTGAACATAGGAGTGTTCTAC
>PVJS01064908.1:0-10112 GCA_004027185.1 Glis glis | reverse complement strand
CTGAATACTGTGGGGAGACTCTGGTTCGCTGGGACTCTGCTTCTACATAATGCCAGCATAAGACAGAGACATTTGTCAAGCCCAGTGCTTATCCAGTTGAGGTAGGCAACATCTGCTTCACTGTTTCCTCTGTTCCTCCCTCCCCTCTCCATAACTGATTACTTTCCATGACACTTGCTTGATCCAGTTAAAAAAGCATGCCCACCAAGTGCTGTGTGCATGTATGTCACTGTCAACATGATATACATTATGATGTGAGACTATAATGCACCAATAAAAGCACATTAAAAATAAAAGAAAACAAAAGCATGTAGCCAGTCGTGGTGGTGCACACCTGTAATCTCAGTACTTTGGAGGCTGAGAGAAGAGGATCGCAGGTCCAGGGACAGCCTCAGAAACTCAGCATGGCTCTCAGCAACCTAGCAAGACCCTGTTTCAAAACAAAAGATAAAAACAAGCTCTGGGGGTATAGTTCAGAGGTAGAATACCCCTGAGTTCAATCCCCAGTATGGATGGAAGGAAGGAAGGAAGGAAAGAAGGAAGGATAAAAGAAAAGAAAAAAGCATGCTAGCTAAGAGTTATTCTGGTGATTTGAAAACTGGTCTCTGAGGCCCAGAGAGGTAATATGACTTACATAAAGTCTCACAGCAAGTCCATGGCTCAGTTGGCAGCTGAATCCAGACCTCCTAATTCTTCTGCAGCTTCCCAAAGAAAGTAGCATGTGCCAAAATCTGAAAATTGCACAATGCCCCCCCCCAGAGAGTATGGCACTGGCTGTACAATGGCATATATTATACAGGGAATAACAATTGTGTTTCTTCTCCCTCTGCTGAGCTGTTTGGCAAGTAATTGGTACCGAAAAAGGTGTAGCTGTAATTCACTGAGTACTCTCTCTCCACTCCACGAGCATACCATGTGTTCAGCCATTTGCTTGCATGCATATTACTTTCGTTATTAAGAATCTGCATACCCACCCAGTCCAGATCTCTAAGCTACTGGCAGCGTCTAAGGACAGAGGCAAGGAATATTTTTTTCCACCGTATGACAGCCCTTGGTATTGTTCTTAGTGCAAAAGGGATTCTTGAAATACATTGGATGACAGGCAAGTGTCTTAGCCATGTGCCAGTGAATGTGGTTGGGAGAAGAGGAGAAATGGGAAAGGAGAAATGGAAGAGTGGGCTAGGAGGAAAGAAGCATGAGGAAAGGGGGCAGGAGAGAGTAGGAGGATAATGGGTGGGTCAGGAAGTTTATTAAAGTTTGTCATACCTCATTCTAGAATAATTTACAACAGTGTTTCTAAAACATCTGTTGTAGAATAGTGTTCAGTAGGCTGCCAAACAGAGAAGAGTTCTGTGAGCCAAAAAAAAGTGTGGGAATGTTCCAGTAAGCAAAGAGTAATCAGGTTACTTTGTTGCAGGACAACTTGGAGCCTTTTATATGTTGATTACACCCCCAGGAGGTATTATGTGTAGTCTTTCCCTAAATTGCTTTGACCAGGGAACATGTTCTTCATCCTCTCATCAAGAAGTGATTTTTTTTCTTGGACTGGGGATTGAGCCCAAGAGCATTCTACTTCCAAGCTATACCGCCATCCCTTTTTATTTTTTATTTTGAAATAGGGTCTCTCTAGGTTCCTGAGGCTGTCCTCGAACCTATGATCCTCCTGTCTTGGCCTCCCAAGTACTGGGATTACAGGCATGCACACCATTCCCAGCTGGAATTTATCTTCTTTTAAAACAACAAAAAAAACCCCTAATCAATAATAAAGATGAGCCAAGTGCCAAAGGCCTAGAATCCCAGTCCTTGGGAGGCTGAGACAGAAGGATCACAGGTTCCAGGCCAGCCTCCACAACTTAGCGAGACCCTGTTTCAAAATGAAAAGTAAAATAGGGCTAGGGTTGCAGGTCACAGGTAAAGCACCCTTGGGTTCCATCCTGAGTACCACATAGAAATTAATAAATAAAAATAAATAAATTTAAAAAATTTTAAAAACTAATCAATAATACAACTAGAATTCCAATCCATGTCTGACCATTCAGGTGCTCATGAACACCTATCAAAACCAACAAATGCCTTTGCAGTATACTAGGGGATGACATACTTCCACATACATTTTTACAGCAGGCAGGCATCGTCAGCTCCATTTCCATGCAATGTCTCCTTTGACATTACAAACACCCTTGCCTCTGGAGATCACTGAATTTCTGGTGTGGCCTCTGAGCCTCAAAAATACATGACTGGAGTTGTGTTCTTTATCCTCAGGCAGCCTTGCTTGGAGATCAGCCACAACAAGGTCCAGGTCCTCCACCTTTAGCATTAGGCCACACACCCAATCATGTGACAAAACTTAAATTTTAGAAAGGAAGAGGCTCACATTAGCTTCTACAAAGACTATAAATGCAACACTTGGGGACAGTAGTTAGTGAAAGTTAGTAGGTAGTTATTATTCGTTTGCAAGTACTAGATGATATATGGTAGTAGCATTGTCATAGTAGCTATAGTACAAGCATCCCTACATATTCAGATATAAGATGTGACTAAGAACATGTTATATAATGCAGTGACATAAACTGGAAGCCTATATCCAATTATTATAAATGGAAAAATTGCCAGGCATGGTGGCACATGCTTGTAATCCCAGTACTTAGGAGGCTGAAACAGGAAGATCGCAAGTTCACGGCCAGCCTCAGCTACTTAGTGAGGCCCTCCGCAACTTAGTGAGTCCCTGTTTCAAAATAAAAAAGAGAATAAAATAGGGCTGGGGTGTAGTTTGGAGGTAGAATGCCCCTGGGTTCAATCCCCAGTACGACCAAAAAAATAAAAATATATATATGGAAAAATAAAAATATATTCCCAGTCCATTCAAAAGCCCCAATCACTTTTGCTAAATGTTACCAAAACACTTTTAAAAAACTTTTCATCAATCCATTAAGGACTTATGAATAATATACAACATTTATAATGTTAATATCAGCTTATTTAATATTTAAATAATTATTATGATTGGTATGCAATAATTAACACTCTCAGGAGAAATTATATTTCCTCTATAAACTGCAAATAACATATACAGTAATATAAACAATAAAGTAATATACATTAGAGATCCTCAAGAAATGGTCCATGGGGTGGTGGATAGTGCTCCCAAGTACTGAAACAAACACTGGGACTTAGGAAGGGATAACCTCTTAGGAAAGGGGTATGGAAGATGATATTGCTAATGCATAATGTTTCTGGAAAAAAAAGTGCCATCTCATTAGGACAGGGGTACATACTATATCCTTTAGATGGGACTCCTATACAACTCAAATGTTTTCACATGCGGGCTTTTGAGTAGTGAATTTGGGGTAAATATTTTTGAGATCATTATGATTTATATTTAGATAGCGAAAGTTCATACATCAAGGAATAACTTTTTAGTAGTAGCAGAAATAGTGTTGGTTTTCATTTTGGAAACTTAAATTGCTTAAGAGCAAGGTTCTGTCTCATTCACCAATGTATTCTCAGTGTCTACACACAAAGCTGAGCATATTGTAAATGCTCAATGAACATTTGTTCAATAAATGAACTGAGCAGTAATTCAGTACAAGTCACTAAGCCATTTATCTGTGTTACTTCATTTAATACAAATATTAACAACTCCATAATATAGATAGTGTAATTATCCCTATTTTTCAGATGGGGAAACTGAGGTTCAATATAAAAGATGACTTCTCTCACATAGAAACACTGCAATACTGTGCTCCCAGCAAATTTCAGGCAGAATAGTGGGGGATGTTACAAGAACAATATAGCTTGGGCACATGGAGTCTGAGTCCATGAAGCAGGCAGTATACACAATGTCAAGTGACCACAATTAGGAAGACAAAAGAGGGTGTCACTGGGATAATAAAACCTAGGCAGAACACAGAATTTTGTAGAGATCAGGGTCTCCTGTGACCTCAGCAGAGAACAGGGTATATGGCAGCCCCAGCAACCAGAGCAACAGTAGGGTGGGATCTCTCTGGGGAATACAAACTAGGCAGCCATCCCGGCAAGCTCAAAATGCTACAACCTCTAGCTGACTCTGTCTGGGTTCTGTGAGGACAGAAGCCAGCACACAGTCAATAGCTACCTACATCAGTGCCCCTTAAGACATACCTCGAGGTGAATATGTATTCCAGAGTAGGATACATCCCAAAGGGAAAGCGATTAAATATGGGAACTCCACACAAAGAGAGAGAGAGTCAGAAAACACAACAAAGATACAAATTTAAGAATCCTGAAAACATGTAGAAGACTAAGAGGAAACAATGAGCTCCCACAACTCCACAAGAATGGAAATCACCAACTCAGAGGTGCGGAGAATGCCAGGAGAATTCATAACTTTATAGATATCATCCAAGACTTTAGAAATAAGAGAGGTCTAAAGAAAATGAAGGTCCATATCAATAGAGACCGATATCATGAATAGCAATCAAAAAGAATTGCTGAAAGAAATGAAGGACCCAATTAATAAAATAAAACTTCAATAGAAACCATCAACAGCAGAATAGAACACATGGAAAACAGAGTCTTGCTCTTAGAAGATATCTCATTTAAAAAAGAACATGCATTTGACAATATATAGAAGACAATTCAACAACACAACCAAAACATCCAAGAGGTTTAAGATGATTTTAAACAAGCAAACCTAAGAATAATAGGCATAGAAGATCGAAAAGCTCAAACCAAGAGAATTAAAAATCTCTTCAGAGAAATAATGTCATAAAACTTCCCAAATATAAAAAACAAGGTGAACAAACATGTCCAGGAGACATTGGGAACCACAATTAGACAAAATCAGAGAAGAACTTCTGCAGGCCACATAATAATCAAAATGACTAACATAGAGGTGAAGTAGAGATTCTTAAACATGTCAAGAGTAAAAGGCCAGGTGACATTCAGAAGTAAAACAATAAGAATCACTCCAAGACTTCTTAAACCAAGTCATGAAAGCCGGAAGGGCATGGAACAATGTACTCCAACTCCTGAAAGAAAACAATGCCCAATCAAGATTACATTACCCAGCAAAGATATCTTTCAAAACCAATGGAGAAATAAAAATTTTCAAAAACAAACAGGAACTAAAACAATTCATGATTACCAAACCGGCACTAGAGAAAATACTCAGATAAATAAAACACAAAGAAGAAATAAAAAGTAAACACCAGAACCAGAGAAAGGATGAATTCCATCAAATCAACAACTAAGCAAAGAAGAATTAACGCCCTCTCAAAAACAAAATACAACTCAAAATGACAGGAATTAAAAATCATCTCTCTATAACAATACTGAATGTCAATGGCCACAAGTACACAATTAAAAGACATAGACTGGCAAAATGGATTAAAGAACATAATCTGTCTATATGCTTTTTGCAAGAGACACACTTTACAAAGAT
This sequence comes from Glis glis, assembly GCA_004027185.1. Lineage (NCBI taxonomy): Eukaryota > Metazoa > Chordata > Mammalia > Rodentia > Gliridae > Glis > Glis glis. The sequence continues at coordinate 4,690 of PVJS01064908.1, read as the reverse complement.
ATACATAGATTAAATATAAAGGGTTGGAATAAGATATTCCATGTAAATGGAGTACGAAGACAACCAGGGGTAACAACTCTTATATCAGACCAAGTAGACTTCAAGGCAAAACTTATCAGAAGAGATCAAGTACGCCATTTCTTACTGATAAAAGGAACAATCCAATAAGAGGCTATAATGATAGTCAACATTTAGGCTCCTAATGTAGGTGCAACAACTTTTATTAAATAAATCATTTGTAACATTAAGTCTCAGTTAGACCCCAATGCAATAATATTGAGAGGCTTTAACACACCTCTTATACCACTATATTGATCTTTCAGACAAAGGATCAATAAAGAGGCTTCAGATCTAAAGAACACTATAAACCAAATGGACTTATTAGACATATACAGAATATTCCACCCAACAACATCTGAGTACACACTCTTTTTAGCTGCTCATGGAAACTTCTCCAAAATAGACCATATTTTAGGCCACAAAGCAAACATTAGTCAATTCAAAAAAGGACCATAATTCCTTGAATCTTTTCAGACTACAGTGGAATGAAAGTAGAAATCAACAACAGAAAGACCCAGAGAAATTACATAAATACATGGTGATTGAATACCACACTTCTGAATGAGGACTGGATCATAGAAGAAATAAGAGGATAAATTAAAAATTCCTAGAATCAAATTAAAATAGAGACACAACATACCAAAGTCTTTGGGACACTTCAAAAGCAGTATTAAGAGGAAAATTCATAGCATTTAGTGCCCACATGAGAAGAATAGAAAGTCACCAAATAAACAACCTAATGACACACCTCAAAGTTCTAATCCCAAAGTCAGTAAAAAACATGAAATCATTAAAATCATTGCAGAAATCAACAAAATAGAGTACCCACACACACAGAGAATACAAAAAACCCAAAAAAATCAGAAAAAAAAGCTGGCTTTTTGAAAAGTTCAACAAGATTGATAAACCCTTAGCTAACCTAACCAAAAGAAAGAATCAACCCAAATTAATAAAATAAGAGATGAAAAAGAAGATATCACCACAGGCAGCATGGCAATCCAGAGGCTCATCAGAAACTATTTTGAAAAATTATACTCCAATAAACTGGAAAAATTAGAAGAAACTGTCAAATTTCTAGACACATACAACCTACTGACATTTAATCAAGAGGATATAGAAAACTTAAACTGACCTATAGCAGGCAAAGAGATTGAAACAGCAATAAGGAATCTTCCATCAAAGAAAAGCCCAGGTCCAGATGGATTCCAGGTCAAATTTTATAAAACCTTTATAGACGATCTAAGCCCAATGTTTCTCAAACTATTCCATGAAATAGGAAAAGATAGAATTCTCTCAAACTCATTCTGTGAAGCCAGTGTCACCTTAATACCAAAATCAAATAAAGAAAGCTCATGAAAAAAATTACAGACCAATATCATTGTTGAACTTAGTTGCAATATTCTAAACAAAATACTATTGGCCTACATTGAAAACCACACAAGAAAATTATACACCACAACCAAGTCAGGTTCATTTCAGGGATGCATGGCTGGTTGAACATATGTAAAACAATAAATGTACTTCATCACATAAATAGAGCTAAGAATAAAAATCACAGGATCATATCAATAGATGCTGAAAAAGCATTTGACAAAGTCTAACACCCATTCTTGTTTAAAAAAAAAACTGCAGAAAATTGAAGTAGAATGAACATTCTACAAAATCATGAGATCAATTTTTTTTTTTTTTTTGCGGTACCAGGGATTGAACGCAGGGGTGTTCTACCTCCGCGCTACGCCCCCGGTCCTATTTTTTTTATGCTTTATTTTGAAACCGGGTCTCACGAAGTTGCAGAGGGCCTCACTAAGGAGAGAGAGAGAGAGAGAGAGAGAGAGAGACAGGGAGAGAGAGCGAGAGCTGAGGCTGCCCGCGAACCCGGATCCTCCGGTCTCTGCCTCCCAAAGTACTGGGATTACAAGCGTGCGCCACCACGCCCAGCTGAGATCAATTTATAATAAGCCCAAAGTCAACATCATAATGAATGGAGAAAAACTACAGGAATTCTCTTTAAAATCAGGAACAAGACAAGGATGCTCACCATCACCATTCCTTTTCAATATAGTATTAGAAACAATAGCCAGAGCAATAAGGCAAGAAAAGGAAATCAAAGGAATAGGGAATGAAAAACTGAAGCTATCTGCATTCATAAACAACATGATTCTATACCTAGAAGAGCCTAAAAATTCAACAAAAAAACTTATGAGACTAATAAACAAATTCAACAAGGTAGCAAGATAAAAAAATCAATCTACAAAAATCAATAGCTTTTCTATACACCAACCATGAATCCATTGAAATAGAAATCTGGAAAACAATCCCATTCACAATAGCCCCCAAGACAAAATAGCCAGGAATAAACCTAAGGAAGTAAAAGACATCTATGATGTAACCTATAAAGCACTAAAGAAACTGAAGACCTTACAAGATGACAAGGTCTCCCATAGTCTTGGATAGGCAGATCAAACATCATTAAAAGAGTAATTGTAGCAAAACTTATCTACAGATTCAGTACAATCCCTTTTAAAGTACCATGGTTATTCTTCATAGAACTAGAAAAATCAATCCTAAAATTTATATGGAATGCCAAAAGACCCAGAATAGACAAAACAGTTCTCAGGGATAATAACCATGCAGGAGACATCACAATACCTGACTTCAAACTATAATACAGAGCAGTAGTAATACAAACAGCATGGTAGTGGCACAAAAAGAGTCATATAGACTGATGGAACAGACTATAAGACTCAGAAACAAATTCATACACATATAGCTAATTGATTTTTGACAAATGTGTCAAAGGCATACTGGAGAAAAGATAGCCTTTTTAACAAAGGGTGTCAGCAAAATCAGATATCCATTTGTAGAAATATAGAATTAAACCCCATTTTCTCACCATGCACTCATAATGGATCAAAGACCTGTAAATTAGACCAGAGACTTTGGAATTACTAGAAGAGGGCATAGGACCAATGCTCCAACATATAGGCACTGGTAGAAATTTCCTCAATAAAACCCCAAAGGCACAAGAAATTAAAACAAGGATTAATAAGTGGGAATTAATTAAATTAAAATGCTTCTATGCAGTAAAGGAAACCATCAAGAACTTTAATAGAGAGCCAACAGAATGGGAGATCTTTGCCAGCTACTTCTTTGATAGAGAAATACTATCTAGATTATACAAGAACTTAAGAAACTCACCACTAAAAAAAATAACCCAATTAAAAAAATGGGCAACGTAACTAAATAAATACTTCTCAAAAGAAGAAATACAAATGGCCAATAAATATATGAAAAAATGTCCAACATCATTAACAGAGAGATGCAAAACAAAACTACACTGGGATTCCATCTAACCCCAATTAGAATGGCAGTCATAAAAAATATAAACAATAAAAAATGCTGGTGAGGATGTGGGGAAGTAGGAACTCTGTTACATTGTTGGTGGGATTGCAAATTAGTGCAGCTGCTATGCAGATCAGTGAGGAGGTTCCTCAGAAGAAATGGAATGGAACTACCATATGACCAGCTATACCACTCCTGAATATCTACCCAAAGGGATTGAAACCAGACTACTCTAGTATCACATGCATATCTATGTTTATAGCAGCACAATTCACAATAGCCAAATTATGGAACAAGCCTAGGTGTCCATCAATAGTTGAATGGATTACAAAATTATGGGATTTATACTGTGGAATTCTACTCAGCCATAAATAAGAACAAAATTATGTCATTTGCAGGAAAATGGATGGAACTAGTCACAAAAAAATGAAGGGTCATACATTTTCTATCATATGTGGAAGCTAGGGAGAAATTGGGATACAAAAGGGATTCTAGACAAAGAGAAGAAACCTAGTGGAGTGATGTAGGGGGCCTAAAGGAGGGAGTTGGTTGGGGGCAGGGAGATTCGATGAAGGAAATACTTCAATGGACATGATGTACATACACAAAATTATCAATGTCAATCTCAATATCATGCATGGGGAAGGGGAGGAAATGGGGTGGGAGTTAGGGGGAGGCTTACAAAGTCCTTGTGTGTATATATGTCTCTCACTCTGAACTTCATCATGATGTATGATTACAATGCACCAATAGTAAATAAATAAATAAACAAATAAACAGTAAAAAGAAAAATGATGAGCTTTGTCAACATTAAACAGTTCATGTATCAGAACTAGTGACTTAAACACCTGTCTTAAGACGAAAGTCAATGTGTTCATCTACCATCCTATACATGCTTCCTAATTCGGACACCTGTTTGAGTTCTATAGGCTATACTGTTTTCTGATACCTAATATCAGAGATTTAAAAAAAATTGCCTCTGAGAGTTATGAATCCCTTGCACATGATTTCATTACTTTGAAATTAATCCTTTCAATACTATGATGTTTTGTCCTATTAGCATTAATAATTTACTCTGTATCAATCATACACTTTGATATATAGTATTATTTTTCTTTTAATTTACTGGAATATTAGCAATTATTTCAGGCAACTTTCACAGAAATCTGATGCGATAGATATTGTTACAATTCCCATTTTACAGATGAGGAAAGTAAGGTTTAAAACAGTTAAGAAACTTAAGTAAAAAGTAAGTGTAAGTGTGAGTGACAGAGCTAGAATTTCAACC
>PVJS01064907.1:0-10113 GCA_004027185.1 Glis glis | reverse complement strand
GCCCTATTTTTTTATGCTTTATTTTTGAAACCGGGTCTCACGAAGTTGCAGAGGGCCTCACTAGGTAGAGAGAGAGAGAGAGGGACGGGGGGGGGGAGAGAGAGAGAGAGAGAGAGAGAGGAGAGATAAAGCACGTGCGCCCGCGCATGCGCACTGAGGTTGGCCGTGAGAGGTTGGCCACGAACTCGGATCCTCCGGTCTCCGCCTCCCAAAGTACTGGGATTACAAGCGTGCGCCACCACGCCCGGCATATTTGACCTTTTAATTGGTGTGTTTAGACCATTTATATTTAATGTAATTCTTGGTATAGTTGGATTTAGGTCTATCATTTTATTATGCATTTTCTGTTTGTCTTGTTAGTCACATTAAATTATGGCAGTCAAAAGTGTCTCTAGCCGGGCATGGTGGTACACGCTTGTAATCCCAGTACTTGGGAGGCTGAGACAGGAGGATCGCAGGTTCGTGGCCAGCCTCAGCTACTTGTGAGGCTCTCGGCAACTTAGTGAGACCCTGTTTCAAAATAAAGAATAAAAAATAAGGCTGAGGTGTAGCTCAGAGGTAGAATGCCCCTGGGTTCATTCCCCGGCACTGCAAAAAAAAAAAAGTGTCTCTAGTCAGATGTAGTGGCACACTCCTATAATTCCAGTACTTGGAAAGCTGAAGCAGGAAGATCACAAGTTCAAGGACAGCCTCAGGAATGTAGCAAGACCCTGTTTCAAAACAAAAAATAAGCCAGGCGCACACTTGTAATCCCAGTACTTGGGAGACTGAGACAAGAGGATCACAGGTTCGTGGCCAGCCTCAGCTACTTGTGAGGCTCTCCAACTTAGTGAGACCCTGTTTCAAAATAAAGAATAAATAGGGCTGGGGGTGTAGCTTGGAGGTAGAATGTCCGTGAGTTTAATCCCCAGTGCCACAAAAACAAGCAAACAAACAAACAAACAAAAATAATAAAATAAAATAGGTCTGGGGTCTAGCTCAGAAGTAGAATGCCCCTGGGTTCAATCCCTAGCTGTCCCCCCCAGAAGAAGAAGAAGAAAAGAAGAAGAAGAAGAAGAAGAAGAGGAGGAGGAGGAGGAGGAGGGGAGGAAGCAGAGGGGAGGAGGAGGAGGAGGAGGAGGAGGAGGAGGACAGTCTGAGACTTGGGTGTTGTTTTTTTTAAATTTCTGTAACTGGAGGAACTGGGTGGTTTGACTGCCATATCTGTGTGTGACTGTCATCTAGTGGGTAGAGGTCAAGAATGTTGCTAAACATCTTATATTGCATCGGACAGGACAAAGAATTATCTGGTCCTGAATAGCAATAGCATTGATAGGAGAATCCTAATTTCAGTTTTGAAGCTTTTGCTATGCTGCGTTAGGCCTGTCTTATGCATATGCAGGTCCAGGGTAAACTTGGGATGAGGTAGCTTTTTACATAGTTCCAAGGCATTCTCTTCTCCAGCCCATTTCTCTCCAGGATTCCTTCTACACTCTCTGTCTCAGGCCCTCTGTGTCTGGAACAAGGACACAGAGGGTCCTTGTCCCAGTTCTGTGTAGAAAGATGAGGTTTAGCTGCCTGGATCAGCTACTGAAGAGTTCTGCAGTTGAGGCCTCCTCTCAGGGAAAAGCCGCACAAGAAATGATGGAAAAAAAAATCTCATATGTGCTGCTTCTTCAAGTTTTGACTGCAATCTGTGATTTACCGGTTTCGTTCCCTTTTAAGAGTCCTTGGGAAATTTTTTAAACATATATTTTGTCTACAATTTTAAGTTGTAATCTGCAGAAAGATAGGCCTTTATGAATGCACTCTATCTTAGTCAGAACTAGAAGTCACATTCTGGTATTTAACAAAAGAAACAAATGTCGAGGATAGTTGTAAATGTATGTAAAATTAATACAATGGAAGGGTCAGATCTTGAAGCTCACACAATCCAGCGGACCTCCCATAGTTGCCTGGGATAGAAGCGGGTGCTAAGAGTGCTAAGTATAGACAATGCTAATCAAGTCTTCTTAAAATAACTGACAAAGTCAGAACTCAAGCATTCCAGTTATGTTGAGATATCTTGATGTCTTTTCTTGTACTCTTCTTCAGTGGGTGGCTTTGCACAAACATCCTTCCATGTAGTCTAGGATATTGATTTAGAAACCATGCTACTCAGAGCTCTAGGCATTCCATGGAGCATTCTCAGTGCCAAAAGTAGTGGGGTATGTGGGTGAACTTGCTGGTACTAGCCCCTGCTTCAGTGACAGCAACCTTTTTGTTTTATTTTTGTGGTAATGGGGCATTCTACCTCCAGGCTACACCCCTAGCCCTATTTTACTTTTTTATTTTGAAACAGGATCTCACTAAGTTGCAGAGGGCCTCTCTGAGTTACTGAGGCTGCCCTCAAACCTGTGATATTCCTGTCTCAGCCTCCCACGTACTGGGATTACAGGCATGTGCCACCATGCCTGGCTAAACAGCCTATTTTTATCTATTATATTGGACTCTGCTAAAAGATGTCATTACAAGTAAAATTTATATTGGTAAACAAAAAGAAAATTGTAGAAAACTACCATTTTACAGTAAAGGACTGGGGCTTCAGTAGTAGCAGTATGTGATGGGCTTTCTGATTTATCTCCTCTGATGCTTGTAAAATAGCTGACACATCAGAGAGGGGGCAGTGGCAACTCTAGTGATTGCCTGGGACACTGGGGAGGGCCAGAGCCGTCAATGTACTTCTGTTCTGCTCCTCAGCACTTAGCTCAATACTTTAAAAGGCAATACTAGTTGCCATTGGTTTTGTGCCTTACCCTCTTGCTTCCAGAGTAAATCAGCTTTGCTTAATGATCTAAAGTTATCAATAATCCCAGTACTTAGGAGGCTGAGACAGGAGGATTGCAGGTTCAAGACCAGCCATAGCAACTTAGTGAGACCTAAACCAGAGACCCTGTTTCAAAAACAAAAAATAAAATAGAGCTGGGGGTGTAGCTTGGAGGTAGAATGACCCTGGGTTCAATCCCAAGTACCGCAAAAAAAAAAAGATTAAATGGTACATTTTATATTAAGTATATTTTACCACAATAAAATGCAGAAAAATTATGAAAACCAAAGAAAGAAGTCACAAAAATATACATCCATCTCCATAAATTTCAAAAGCAGGTAGAACTAATATATGGTGATAGAAATCAGAATATTGATTATCTTTGATGGGCAAGGGGGTTATGAGGAAGAGGAATAAAGAGTGATTTGAATGGTATTCACATAGTAAACCTTAAGTTGTGCACCTAAAATATGGTGACAAACTCTTGTAATCCCAGTACTCAGGAGGCTGAGACAGGAGGATCAAAGGGTTGAGGATAGCCTCAGCAAATAGTGAGACTCTCATCAACCTAGGGAGACCCCATTTCAAAATAAAAATAAAATAGGACTGGGGGTGTAGCTTGGAAGTAGAATGCCCCTGGGTTTAATCCCTAGTGCCACACACACAAAAAAAATTGTGTTACTAACCAGGTGTGGTGGCACATGCCTGTAATCCTAATACTTGGGAGAGTGAGACAGGAGGATGGCAGGTTCGAGGACAGCCTTAGCAACTCGATGAGGCCCTCAACAACTTAGTGAGACCCTATTTCATAATAAAAAAATAGGGCTGAGGTGTAGCTCAGAGGCAGAATGCTCCTGGGATCAATCCCCAGTAACACACAAAAAAGTTTTTTACTAGGTATGTTGTATCTTAAAAAAAAAAATGTGCCTATAAAATACAAACAGTGGAGAACCAAGATGGTGGGATAGTGAGAGGCAACGTGTCGCCAGTACTCTGAGAGTCAGAGCTTGGCCGGCGGGAAGACTGCATCTTGAAAAGAAAAGTAGGGCAGCCAAAACTCAATAAAACAATGAGAACCAAAGTGAAGCAGAATGCGAGGCAGTGGAAAGAGCGGAGGGCGGTAGGGAGCTCAAAGCATTTCACCTGGTAAGCAGAGAGCGGAGACAAAGGTGCCATCTTGGCTGAGCCATGCGGCTCCTGGAATCCTCCAGCAAAGAAACAGCTGATTCTTGTGAAACCAGCAATCATAACTCACCATCAAAAGCAGTTGACTTCGGACCATGATGAAGCCTAAGTCGAACCAGATCCACACCTACAATGGCGACCACTGCAAAGGGTGGTGCATGAGCTTCAGCCCCCACAAAGAAAGTGACGTGGAGAGACATAGATGAGGTGGCCAAGCACAGGAGCACCCCAACACCGAGAAAATGAGCGAGTGAAACACGGTCCCCCCAGAGTAGCCTAGCACCGGCGCAGAACACCACAGCACTGAGGACATGGATGGGCATGGTATGGCCTCCTGGAGCCACCCAGCAACAAGAACATGGGTGAGTGAGATAAAGGGAGGCAGCGTGTCGGTGGCACGCCGAAACTCGGAAATCAGCCGGTGGGAAGACTGCTTCTTAACAAGAAAAGTGGGGCAGACAAAACTCAACAAAACAACGAGAGCCAAAGAGCAGCGGAGTGCGAGACAGCAGACACAGCAGGGGGCTAAACAGAACTCAATGCATTTTACGTGGTAAGGGGAGAGTGGAGGCAAAGGCGCCATCTATGTGGGGCCATACCTATACCGCGACTCCCGGAGACCAACAGCAAAGAGACAGCAGATCTTTGTGAAACCAGTGACTTTGTGACTCTGTGAAACCACTGAAACCGATCAACTCCAGAACATGATGAAACCCAAGTCAATCCAGACCCACACCTACGACAATGGTTTCAAGGGGTGGGCTGTGAGCCTCTGCTCCTGCAATGAGTGCAATGAGGAGAGACAAAGAAGAGGTGGCCATACACAGGAGCAGCCCAACTCTGAGAATACAAGCCAGTGAGCCACCGCCCCCCATGAGCAGCCCAACACCATCCTGAAACACCCCAGAACTGATGACATAGGTAGATGAGCCATGGCCCCCTTCCCAGCAGCCCAGCACTGAAAACACGGGTGGGTCAACCCCAGCCCCGCCCCCAGAGACCCCCTCCTTGGGGACATGAGGCAGGTGAACCCTTGTCCCCACCCCCAGAGAGCCCCTCCCCCTGGTGCTGGGGATGCAGGGCAGGCGAGCCCTCGGCCCCACCCTGGAGAATCCCGGCACTGGGGACACGGGGCGGGTAAGCCCTTGGCCTCGCCCCTAGAGAACCCTTCCCCCAGTGCTGAGGACGCGGGGGCAGACAAGACCTCGGCCCCACCCCCAGAAAACCCCTCCCCTGGCATTGAGGATGCACGCGGGTGAGCCCTTGGCCCCACCCCCGGAGAATGCCTTCTCCCAGTGTCTGGGATGTGGGGTGGGTGAGCCCTCGGCCCTGCCCCCAGAGAACCCCTCACCCCGGCTCTGGGGACTTGGGGCGGGCAAGCCCTCAGCCCCACCCCGAGAGAACCCCAGTGCTGAGGTCAAGGGAGGATGAGCCACGACCCCACACAGGAGGGACTCCAGACAAAGAGAGAAAACCTCAGATGAGCGAAGAAGGCGAACTAACTAGGGGAGATGGGAGGGAAGGAGAGGAAAACAAACTGGTGCACAGGATGGACATACACAAAGATATCAAAGTCAATTACTATGCTGAAAACGGGAAGGAGGGAGGGGGGAGGGAGGGGGTGGGAATTGGGGAGGGCTAATTGACCGATGAGTGCATGTATACGTCAACCACCCTGAAATCCTTCAGGATGTATGATTGCTATGCACTAATAAAATAAAAAATAAAAATAAAAATAAAAAAAATAAAATACAAACAGAGAGTGTGCTGTTAAAATGAGATGAAAACAGACTGAAATGAAAACAGGCCAGAAAAGTCTTCAAGGAAATAAAAAAAATTTAAATGCAATAACTCAATAAAATCCATTTTGGAGGCAGTTTACAGCAGACTTCAGTGTAGAGAAGTCAAACCAGTGTTTCAGAAGACAAGCTTGAGAAGCTTTCCCAGAAAGCAGAAGAAAAGAAAAGAGAGAGAGAGAGAGAGAGAGAGATAGGGAGGACAGAGATGGGATCCAATTATTGAAAATAGATGCTCCAGCCAGGCATGGTGGTGCACGCTTGTAATCCCAGTACTTGGGAGGCAGAGACTGTAAGATCCGGGTTCGCGGCCAGCCTCAGCTATTTAGTGAGGCCCTCCGCAACTTCGTGAGACCCGGTTTCAATAAAGGATAAAAAATAGGGCTGGGGGTGTAGCTTGGAGGTAGAATGCCCCTGGGTTCAATCCCCAGTACCGCAAAAAAAAAAAAAAACCCTCACGAATACGGATTCTCTATACAGAAATAAATCTAAATATTAGTCATAATTTTGTTACAAGTCTGAAGTAATATTGTGAAACAAGGGAGATACCACGCTACGATCTCTCTGAGACTTGGCTGTCAATCGCCGTGAAAGCAACTTCTCGACAGGAGAAGAAAAGCAATAAAAACTTGAAGTAAACAACAAAAAGTTTGAAACGCGACAGAATCAAAGCCAGAAGACAAAACAAAGGAAAGTAAAAAGCTCCAAGCGCCTTACCTAAGGGACTTCAGCGCCGCCATCTTGTCCGGACCGTGCCGGCCACTCCCGGCATCGCGGCTTCCACACGCCGCCGGCAGAGAAGCCGGAGCCCTGCTGTGAGTTCAACTGCAGATCAGCGGAGACGGAAGCGAGCAGCGGCTCCTCCACACTCGACACACCAAACGGCGGCCACAGCGGCTGCGGCGGCGCCCTCTTGGCAGGACTTTACCGGCGGCTACCACCATTGTGGCTCCTGCACAGGCCCAACGGAGACGCCAGTGACCTGCTGTGAATCCAGCAGCTGCAGAATAGCAGCAGTGACGGCAGCAGCGACTCGCTCCACGCGCGACACAGACCCGAACTGCTGCGTCGGCAGAAGCGGCAGCGGCGCCATCTTGGTCAGACCGCGCTGGCGGCTACCGGCGTTGCGGCTTCTGCAGGCCACCAACAAGGAGGCCAGGGAGCTCCTCTAAAACCAGCACTGCAGAGCAGCAGCGACGGGTGCGTGCAGCAGTTCGATCCACACTCGGCAGAGTCCGCAGGGCCTGGAGGACTGACCAGAACCTGCAGCAGCGACTGAGCCCCCCCCCAGAGATTAAGAGCAGCACTCAACGAGACCATAAGTCAATGAGCCGCCCCACGGGGAGACCACCCAGCACGGCCACAGGGCCTTGCAGGGTCTGAAACAGTGCAGATTGCCCTGGCGGAGGCGGGAGTGGGGTCTGCTGTGGGATGTGGTAGATGTGTGGATAAGCAGACAGTCCCTGGTGACATTTGGGTGGGACAGACTTGCAGCCTGTGGGTTGTAGCGCCCTTATAGAGTCCCTGCTGATTGCCACAGGTCATACAGCTGTGGTACCTGGGGAAAATTGTGACCAAACCAGCCCTCTCTGTGGAAAACGTGGAGTTCTGTATTTGCACAGAATCGGGTCAAAGCGACGCCTGCCGCTTCTGTAGGCAAAGAGAGACACAAGCCTGGGGCCCCCTGCTAGTGACACCTGCCATAGGTGTAGACAAAGAGAGACTTAGGGACAGCCCAAGTTGAGAACGCAGAGACCCACGCTTGCAGTGAGAGGAGCAATAGTGGCACTGGTCGCCAGCACAGTCAGTGAGAGGCACCAGGCAAGGGTCCCAATCACTGAAGGAGACCAAGAATTGGGCCTGCAAATGGACATTATACCGAGCAAGTGAGAATAACCATTCAGTAAAGGCTATTCATCTTTAAGGCTCACCTAGTAGCAACTATCTACCTCCAGGATAAGAAACCATAAAGGGAGAGGGATTAGACATAGGATACCTACAGAGTGAGAGAGAGAGAGCTACCAAAAGAAACAAAGGTATAAACATAAGAAACCTGAAATCATGAAAAGGAAGAATAGCAAAGAAACAATGAGCCCCCACAGTCCTACAACAACAGAACCCGCCAACTCAGAAGTGCAAAGATTGCCAGAAGGACAATTCAGAACTTCAATAGAGGAAAATGATACAGGATTTCCGAAAAGAATTCAGAGAGAGCCTGAAATAAATGAAGGATCAAATAAGCAAAGAATCCGACACCCTGAACAGGAATCAAAAAGAAGCTCTGAAGGAAGTGAAGGATGCAATAATTGAAATGAAGGCATCAATACAGACCATCAAAAATAGACTAGACCACATGGAAAACAGAATCTCACTCTTAGAAGATGACCTCTCCAAAAGTGAACACATAGTATATAAATTAGAAAAAACAATTCTGATACCCTGACAGCTATCAAAATATACAACTACAATGCACCAATAAATGTAATAAATTATAAAAACTTGAAAAAAAATTAAAACATTTTAAGATGAAAGATAAAGTTGAAGGTAGTAAATGCTAGTTTTTCATCATAATAGGAAGTTTTCAAAAATTAGTTTTATTTTTAAATTTATGATCACATCAATGTAATATTCAACACTGCTTATGTTTCAAGGTAATAATTAGTACACTAAAAACAAGTATTCTTTAACTCCAAACTCCAAATCATTGCAGAAGAAAAGGAATATAAACTCAAGGTTTGTAGCAAAATATAGAGTGCAAAATCAAGAATAATTTTTATTTTCACAGTGCTGAGAATTGAATCAGGGCCTTGTGCATGCTAGGCAAGTGCTTTACCACTGAGCTGTATTCCCAATCAAACTTTTTAAAAGAGAATAAAAATATAATTCCAGTAATTGTGAGGCTGAGACAGTAGGACTTCAGGTTTAAGGTCAGTCTCAGCTTCTTAGCAAGACCTTGTTTCAGAATAAAATATAAAACAGGAGTGGGCATATATCTCAGAGGTAGAATGCTCCTGGGTACAATCCCCAATACTGGTAATAGTAATAATAATAAAATAAAAAGAAAGAATGAACAAAAACTGCAGTATCTCTGAGCCCTTCTTTAAAAAGAAAACTATTGAATGAAGGAACCATTCAATAAAGAGAAGAATCAAAATAAACAAATCAGGAGTGATTTATGCACAAGATTATTCATTGCAGGATTGTTTATAAAAGCAAAATGATCGGAACCCACTTAAATGCCCATCAGTGAGATACTAGGTAAATACATTTTTGTGCATGTTCAAGATAAATTACTGGGCATATATTAAAAAGAATGGGATGGTTGGGTATAGTGGCACATGCCTGTAATCCCAGTACTTGGGAGTCTGAGACAGGAGGATCACAGGTTCGTGGCCAGCCTCAGTAACTTAGTGAGGCTCTCAGCAACTTAGTGAGACACTGTTTCAAAATAAAAAATAAAATAGGGCTGAGGGTGGAGCTCAGAGGTAGAATACCCCTGGGTTCAATCCCCAGTACCCAAATAAATAAATAAATAAATATAAATGCAGCTAAATGGCTCATGGACAGAGGTGAGAGGAATAACTACCTTTCATGGTATACCCTATTGTAACTTTTGAATTTATGTGCTATATGCACGTATTGTTTGAATAATAATGGCATAAAATTTACAAAGTATGGATTTGAACAAGAGATATTTCTCAACCTCTATTGGTACTTATATTGACTGTATATGTGTATGATGCTGAAGTTGCTGTTTTGGGCTTATCTGCAGGGAAAAGTAAAGAAAGTGGGTTCATGGGCACAGGGAAATGAATAAAATAAACGCACAGGAAGCAAGGATGAGAACCATCCAATTCTGGGATGATGAGAGTACCTGGTTGATGAGAGTGTCTCAACTCTTGACTTTGGTCCCCCATGAGGCCCAACTCTACTTTCTGCTCTTACCTAAGTTGGCCTAAGTTGGGTTCTATTCCTGCAGCAGCCACAACAAAAACCCTGCAACCCTGACAATAAAGTTATAAATCCAAATAGGAGAATTCTAAACAAACTGTTAGTAGAATTGAACTATATATTAGAATGAGTGGTGTGTGTGTGTGTGTGTGTGTGTGTGTGTACGTGTGCACATTCTCCAGAGCTACAAAGGTAATGTATATTAGGAACTGTTGTATAATACATGTATCAATCATTAGTTTAAGTAAAAGAAAACAAAACCTATAAAATAACCTCAACATCAAAAAAGAAAGCATTTGATAAAATAGTAAACACATTCCTAACAAAGTTTCTTTTTTTTTTTTTGCGGTACTGGGGATTGAACCCAGGGGCATTCTACCTCTGAGCTACACCCCC
>PVJS01064906.1:0-10113 GCA_004027185.1 Glis glis | reverse complement strand
TGTGTGTGTGTGTGTGTGTGTGTGTGTGTGTGTGTGTATTACTGGGGTTTGAACTCAGGGTCATTCTACCTTTGAGCTACAACCCTTTCCCTATATTTTCTTTTTTTTTTATTTTGAAATGCGGTCTCACTAGGTTGATGAGAGTCTCACTACTTGCTGAGGCTGTCCTCGAACCTGCCATCCTCTTGTCTCAACCTCCCAAGTACTGGGATTACAGGCATGTGCCACCATGCCCAGCTATGAATACACATCTCTGTGGTTTCACTGATACACTGGTCTAGCAAATTCTATAACAATCTGTAGTGACAGAAAATAGGCCAGGTGTTGGGTGGAGACAGGAGAGTGGGAGAAGGGTTAATTAAGGGCAGGAAATTATGGGGAGAACAAACATTTCCTTATCTTCTTATAATGATGGTTTTATACATATGGGGAAAAATCTAAGATTTTATAAATTATATATTTAGTTTATTGTGCATTATATGAGAATGAAGTTTAAAAACTTCAAGTCATTTATGACTGAAATGTTTGTAATACTCTGTACAAATATTTTGATTAAAAGAGAAACATGACTCGTGTATGCTTTCCTTAGCTCCTCTTTAGGTCTCTCTCCGGAATTAAATAGAGGATTTAGACCTCCAATCATTCCCTCTCCCTCTCCCCTGTGACATTACTACCACCTCCAAGGTGATAAGTCAGCCTTTTACCTCCTACAAATTTCCTCCATGGGGATTATTTCAAACTACATGTACGTTTGGTCAATAACCTCCCAAATCCCTCTTCGGAAATATCTGAGTATGCGATTTGGCACCCACCAACTACTTACCATCTCATGTCCTGAGATGGTAACATCTCCAGTATGAACCAAGATCATTACAGAATCATTTTTAGGAGCCACTGGAACAAGTTGTCTGATAAAGTACAAGGTGCCTACTTAAATTTGAATGTTAGGTTTACAATGAATAGTATTTTAATATTTATTTCTTTTTTGGCAGTACTGGGGATTAAACCCAGGGGCATTCTACCTCTGAGATACACCTCCAGCCCTATTTTTTATTCTTTATTTTGAAACACACTCTCACTAAGTTGCAGAGGGCCTCACTAAGGAGCTGAGGCTGGCTGCAAACCTGCGATCCTCCTGTCTCAGCCTCCCAAGTACTGGGATTACAAGTGTGCACCACCACACCTGGCTGTATTTTAATATTAGTATGACCCAGAATTATTCATATCTTATCTGAAATCGAACTTGAATTGGGTGCTCTGTAATTTATTTGGTAAATCTGGAAACTCTCTTTTGAGTTACCATAGTTGATTTTGACAGAAAATAGAGAAAGTTTAAAGGTATGGAGTAGTTAGCATGTCAGAGAGCCCTTAAAATTCACCATATTCATATATCCATTCTTAGAAGTTTTTGATGAATCAAAAAGTATACATGAAATTGAGTTTGTGTATTAGATCTATTTTCAGCTGTAGAAGCATTAGGGCATATTAGCCCAGTTATTTGCAAGATTCAGTGAAATATTTGCAAGATTTCAGTAAGAGAAAAATGAATGTGTATCTATAACCTTTTGACTGATTGGTAAATCACTCCCCTCACTCTGAGTTAAAATGACTAGAATTTGAAGTTGGCCAATAGGGTCAAGAAAGGGAATGACAGCACAATCAAGAAGAGAAAGTGAACTCTGGCATCCCGATAGAACTCACTGTCCTAGTGTAAGGCATGGTAAGCCAAGCAGCTAGTTTACATTCTCATCTTAACTTGAATGTATGAAGGGATGAGCATTTGACTGTAATTTCAGAATGTGTTTGTAAATTGGGAAGATTTGAATCCTGGAAGAAATCATATTCCTCCTCTGATGGAAAGAGACACCAATTTGCAGAAAGAAAACACGGGGCAGGGCTCCCCACCCACAACACTAACCCACATACCCATCATTTTCCCTTTCATGAGCATCTCCATAATGCTAAAGGATGTCATTTCAGGGGTTGAGCAAAGCATCGCAGGGCAGGGCTCTGGAGCTCTCAAAGACGTGGAAGCAGAAAGAAAACCAGTCATGTGTGATATCACAAAAGCAAGGAAGAGGAAGCCTCTTAGAGAGGAATGTGGAACTGTGCCTAACATATGACTACATGGAAACTATTAGTGACTCAATAAGATAAATAATGATTTGTGTTGGGTTGGGTTGGATTATTAAGGTTATTGACGAACTGGAAGGTGGAGAAAGGGGGTGTGTGCTTTAAACACACACATGTGCATGCATATTTAACCAAAACAAGAAGTAGATAAATAAATTGACGGTGGCCAGGCATGGTGGTGCATGCCTGTAATCCCGGTGCTTGGGAGGCTGAGACAGGAGGATCACAGGTTCAAAGCCAGCCTCAGCAGCTTAGCAAAGCTCTCAGCAACTTAGTGAGACCCTGTTTCCAATTTAAAAAATAGGGCTAGGGGTGAAGCTCGGAGGTAGAAATCCCCTGTATTCCATTCCCAGTAGCACAAAAAACAAAACAAAACAAAACAAATAAATGATGGTACTTAAAGAGGATGCAAAAGATAGATTTTGTATTATTTTATTTTCCATTTCTAAAATTTTATGTTGAGAATTTTTGTAGGATGATAGTGACTACCTAAGTTAGAGAAATTGATATTCTAAGAAAACTCAGGGTAATTTTAGGATTGAAAAAAATGGTACTGGGTATTGAAATGAGGGACATTCTAGCTCTGAGCTGCACTCCCAACCCATTTTTTTTTTTTTTTTTGCGGTACCGGGGATTGAACCCAGGGGCGTTCTACCTCCGAGCTACACCCCCGGCCCTATTTTTTTATACTTTATTTTGAAACCGGGTCTCACGAAGTTGCAGAGGGCCTCACTAAGGAGAGAGAGAGAGAGAGACAGGGAGAGAGAAAGAGAGAGAGAGAGAGAGCTGAGGCTGGTCGCGAACCCGGATCCTCCGGTCTCCACCTCCCAAAGAACTGGGATTACAAGCGTGCGCCACCACGCCCGGCTCCATTTTGTTTTTAATTTTTATTTTGAAACAGGGTCTCACTGAGTCGCTGAGGCTGGCCTTCAACCTGAGATCCTCCTGTCTCAGCCTCTCAATTACTGGGATTACAGGCTTGCACCAACATGCCCAAATAGGGTTGAAGTCCTTGAGAACAACAGAAGATTGTCATCTCTGATTAAAAGCTGGAGAGGAGATGGGTTGAGCCTAGAAAAGAGCAACTTTATCAATAGTAATAGCAGGGAATTTATGCATGTTGTTGAATTTACCTGGATGGTCATTTTTGTTTTCATAATTAAGATGAGTTGAACTTGTTAGTTGAGATGATGGTAGTCATAGAAAGGAGTCGGAGTCCTTGTAGAGAAAATTTGAGAGAGAGGAACAGGTATGTTTTAGCCATTTTAGAGAATTTTGGAAACATTGCAAGATTTTCCTGCAGTGGTGAAGGCCAGGTCATATTTGTGGTCTATCTAGCACTATTTCTTCAGCAGCATATGCCTGTGCTCATGCAGGCACAAAGAAGCTGGACAGTTGAGGTCAAATCTTCCGGTCTTCCTACTCTTCTGTTTCCTCTTCTTTTAATCTTCAAACACAGAATATCTTGGTGGCTCTATTCTATCATCCTTGTGACCTACACTCTTATTCTCAAAGTTATAAGATCCACATTTCCAGTATCCACCATGCCCCCAAATGCAGATTCCTCACACATTTTATAACTCCAGCACTATCATCACTCATATCCCAGACCCATATTCAATTGCTTATTTGATATCTATTCTTTCCCAGTTTCTTCCTCGGGTTCAGATCTCCATTTAAATATCCTGTCTTTAGCCTCCTCTGACTGACTACCACATCAAAAGAAGTTTCTTGCTCACGGTTTCTATCCTACTTATTTTCTTCAAGTCCCAGAGTGAAATTTGTGCCCAATTTCTGTTTGTCTTTTTTAAAAACCCTTATGAAAAATGTGACATTACTTTATTTTCCATGATGCTCTCAGCACCCACCATGATGAATATATAGATTATGGCAAGCACCCAGTAAATACACTCAAGGGAAAAGGTTGACACATACATTTCAGAGATTCTCACTAATCATCCTTCAGTGGGAGTTTGCTTCATGAATGATATTCACATCATCTTAAAGGTAATTTTGCAAAAACTAATAGACAGTTTCAGAAAAGTTGATTCTGAATTTTAAATGCTTGCTTGGATTTTTGACCTGTTTCAGGAGATAACACAACCTAAAAACAGCAAGATAAAATGGTAACACTCATGTTTAAAAAGTTTACTTACTGAGTAAGATGTTTCAAGATTTCATGTGACATTACATATCTTAATTTTATATAGGTCACAATAATTGAGCAATTACAGATAAAAGCAGGACATAAGAAGGTTTTTTTGCTCAACTTATTTTTAACATTCTATATTAAAGATATCTTCATCATTTATAATGCTTTCCTCATTCCCATTTTTTCTATCTTGGAAAAAATTGAAAGAAAGTGTGAGGACACTGAGAATCAGCACCGCTGTAGTTCAGATATTCTCAATCCATATTTACTGTTTTTTTAACTGTTTAGAAGTTGGAATGGTCTGTACACATTATTTAACCAATGATTGTTTGTCAGTTGATTAGAAGGCAAATCAATAACAAATACTGTTGGGAATCAAAGTAATTAATCTTGCTGTGTGATGATAGTTGTATTGGACAGGGTTCACTAGATTAACAGAATTCACAGAATGAGTATATTTGGAAAATGGATTTATCAGATGGGCTTACAGTTTGAAGCAATGTAATCCCAAGTTCTGACTGCACGTGGAGAGTCAGAGGAACCAGTAGCTGGTCGAGCAGTCTAAGAGCTGGAGTCTTAGGATCGGAGCAACCACTAATTCAGTCCCAGTCCAAGATGTGAAGATCAGGAAGCTCTTCGGAGAAACGATGGTGAAGTTTCAGTTCGAAGGGCTGGAGGCCGAAGATCTCAGACGAGAGCAGAAGATCAAGAAGCTCTTCAGAGAAACGGCGAAGTTCCAGTTCTATGAGCCGGAGGCCGACGATCTCAGGCAAGAGCAGATGCATTTTCTTCGGAAAGAGTCGCGCATCACGCTATGCGGCTTCTCCCTCTTTTATCTAAGTCCTGCACCTATCAGAATCCTGCTGCCTACATTCAGGGCAGGACTTTCTGTTTAATCTGCTGCTATACACCCAAAGTCACATGATCTTGGGTGTGTCATGATCAGGTCAAGTTGACAAACTAGATTGACTATCACAATAGTAAATTTCAAGTCTTCTTAAATTTGGACTTTACAAACTGAAGTTTCTGATGATTCAAATAACAGCAGCTCTGAACTCCCTGTTTGCTCCCTTTGAAGTAGGGTAGTGGTAAGAACTGAAAATGTTGCTTATCTCTGTGGTCCTCTAACTTGAATGCCTGTGAAGATCATCCTTGGAGTACTTTTATTATGTTTTTTATTTTTAATATAATTTTATTGATGCATTGAAATTAGACATCATAGTGAAGTTCAGTGTGTGAGTAATTTTAAAATACTGATGCCTAGAACTGGGGTTATAGCTCAATGGCAGAATGCTTGAGCAGCAGGCACAAGTCCTTTGCTTCAATCCCCAGCATTGTGGAAAAATATTGATGACTAGAATCCAACACCAAGGATTCTGATTTAACATATCTGGGTGGATGTGAGGTATCATAATCCACACTAATTAAAGGTGACTGTGATGTGCAGCAGGATGGAGACTCGTCATTGGTATAGGGAAACAAATACAGGAAATACATTAATAAGAAAAGTATTTAATCATCCATGGGAAATTTCCCTACTTCCAATATATATGATATATTTAATGTGATAGAAGACATTTTAAACACTTCATTAATTTAGTTTTTAGCACTTTCAATCTGCTTACCTGATCCTGTAGGTGCACTAAAAAATAAAAAAAAACTGCCTTCTAAAATTCTCCATGTAACTATTGAGATAACCAACTATGGAGTAACAAACTTGGTTACTATTGCCTTCATAGACATTCTAGCCTTTCAATGAAGATAAAGTCCTTCTTGGTTCCTGTTTTAGTCAGGTTTCATGTTTGTTTGTTTCTGTGACCTACATAGCTATATCTGACAGATCATTTGGCTCATGGTGGCAGGGCTTTAGGACATTGAAGAGGAGGAAAGACAATACCCAGATCATGACAGCTGCAGGATACATATAGCCCCTGGCCATGCACCCAGAATCCATCCCCTACAGCCTCCTCTCAACCTGGCTGCTTTGTCTTAGTGAGCTTCTCTGGGGGACATTTTTTTTTTGTTTGGTGCTGGAGTTTGAACCCAGAGGCACTTTACCTCCAAACTGTCCCATCTCCCCACCTGTGCCTTATTTTATTTGTAATTTGAAACAGGGTCCCACTAAGTTGCTGAGGCTGGCCTTAAACCAGTGATACTCCTGTCTCAACCTCCCAAGTACTGGGATTACAGTTATGTGTCACCACGCCTGGCTTCTGTGGGACATTTTAAATCCAAACCATGAGAGTTCCACTCTGATAATAGGGTAAACTGTTAAAGCACATTACCTTCTAAAAAAGAATAAAATGTACCTTGCTCTTTTCCATGGCATCTGGAATTTTAGAATGTATTTTACTACTGAAAGTAACGTTCGAAGTAGATTAATGTGATAGAGATGCTGATCATAAAAATTTATGTGAATTAGATTTATATAGTCTCTTTCAGAGCTTTCATTCTAAAATTAAAATAAACAAAAAGGCACCAAGTTAGTTACAAGTAGATCTGGACAGTATCTACTTCTGCCTCTCCTTCATATTCTACCCTCAAACCTTACATAATTACACAGTAACTTTCATTTCTTACTATTATATAAAATAAAGTAAGGATGCCTTTCTTCCATCTTCAGCCTGTTCCCAGGAGTGTGATAAGTTCTGCAATATATTTGGAAATTCCCTGTATTTACAGGAATAGTTTGCTTGTTTCCCATTGTAATGGTTTGGAAATAGAATGACCCCTAGCCCTAATGGAAACAAGGTAGCAAAGTTGGAACCAGGGCTTGGTTGTAATCTCAGCAGTGGATAAATCCATTGTAATGGATTTATGAGGGTGGTGGCCTGGGCTGATAGGGTATGACTAGAGAAGGTCCCTGGTAGTAGGGCCTTAGGGATTGTGCTTGTGGCTTTGACTCCCCTCTCTTACTTGCTCTCTCTTGCTTCCAGCCTCTATGATATGAGGAGCAAAGCCTTGTGCTCTCCCTCTCTCTGCTTCCCACCACCATGTCTTGAGCTTTGCAGATGCTGGCCTCATATGGACTGAACACCAAAACTCCAAAAACCATGAGAAAATAAATCTTCCTTTCTCTAAGTTACATGGTCAGTTCTTTGAATTATACCAATAAGAATGTTAGGTTTCAGCTACAGTATTTAACACACAGGGGACATGAGTAGGCTTGCTCTGAATTGGAACAGGTCTAGTTTAGAATACTGTCATATTTCTGTGAGCATCAGCCGCCCTCATTCAGAATGTCTGGCTTCAATACTACTAAAGTCAACTTCAACTACTTGATTGCCTTACATTGAATTCATTCTCTGATACAACCATTTTCTTCTCTCTTTTCTTTGTAGTACTGAGTATTGAACTCAGGAGTATTCTACCTCTGAGTTGTTTTTTAGTTTGAAATAGGGTCTCACTAAGTTGCTACGAGTCTCTCTAAGTGGCTGAGGCTGACCTTGAACTTGCAGTTCTCCTGTCTCAGCCTCCTAAATACTGGGATTACAGGTGTGTGCTACCATGCCCAGCAACTCTGACTCTTATTAGATCACAGTAGCTAATCTGATGTGATAGTGAATAATATTGATAAAACCTTAAGTTTTCATAAAGTATCACAATATGCCATGCATTTGTAAATTCAAAATTCCCTTTCATTATTTCAAACTGTGCGGAACTAGTCTTATTATTGTAATTGAAGAAGCAAAAAGCAAAATTCAAAGATTTGGCATGGTTAATTTCTGGCTTAAGCAACAAGGCAGACTGAACTAATATAGACATCCCCTAATTAAACTCTATCTCACGCACATTGCTAAAACTGTATACATGCTGATAAAATAGAACAAAAACTGATGAAGCTGCACCTAAAGGAAGGAAATGGATATGTACTGTTGTCAGAATAAAGGAGGAACATAAAACTCAAAAGAAAAACTCATGGCATTATATTTAGGGCAAGATGCAGAGCTTGGTAAGAAGATGGAACATTACCTTCCTTTTGGGGATTTTTAACTTCTGCATCTGGAGACATGGCACTAAGGCAAACCCAGACATGGAGCATGGCCAAACCAGTGGGCAAGTCTGGGAAGACAACAGAAGTTATTGCTTCTAGAAACCCGCTGGATTGGTGAAACAACATTTTATGCTGCCTCTATTGATAAAATACTTGTATACCCAACAAAACTATCTTCATACAGGACCAAGAATACACATTCTAAAGCACCTTCTCTTGAATTCTATTTATAAGGATTTCCTGCAAATGGTCAAAATTTTGATGTATGGATCATAACAAGATCCTTTAGAGTACTTGGCAGTATTCATTCTACTCATGACATATACTAAAATTTACTGTAAAGGAAATTTTGTCTCTTGTTAGAATAGGTGTTTAGAAAATCTCACACTTTGTGACCTTTATAAAAGATAAAGGTAGCTGTGATGGAAGCAGCAATTACAATCACTAGAGATGTGTTAGAAATGAGACAGATATACTATTTTTTCTCATTGACTTTGTTTTGTTAAGATGCCTAACCTGGAATAAGAAAATGAATGAGCTTGGATAGGAAGGTCATGGAATTTGGAGAACATGGTGTTAAATACATAAAACATAGAAGATGATATGTAGAAACATACACACATGTGCACATATATTTTTAAATTGATTATTTGGGTTTATTTCTTTAAGTCCTTGGATTCTTCAACTGTGCTGCCCCATTACCGTGAATTAGTAAATGTGAATAGTTTCCTTCATGTCATTTACTATTGACTTTAATTTTAATGTATAAGTCTATTAATGTACACTGTACTCTTAACATTTAGAAGAATTCCCAACACATAGAAGGCACTAAAGACAGAATTTTTAATAAATAAATTTTAATGCCATTGGAAAATTTTCCTATGATTCAAATACATTAAGTTAAAAGATATTTCATTTTTAAAGGGAACATGGCCGAAATAGCTCTTTCTCTGGTTAATTTACAATCATCTTGGCTGACCCTCCCCTTTTCTATTACTGTAAAACAGGAGGTCTTATAAGTGAATGTTATGCCAGGTGTGAAATCAGTCAGCTGGCTCTAAAAATTTTTGAAGATGACTCTTTTGTTAAATATTGCAGTGTAGCAATGAGATAAATAAAATACAATGTGGCAGGGCTGGAGTGTCTTAGCCAGAACCCAAAGTATGCCTGGCTTTGAATCACAAATTTGAAATGTTCAGATCATTACAGGAAGCCATGATGGTTATTAACTCTCCAGTGGAAGACCACATGTTCCCCATCATCATATGCTGGCTCTTTTTACAATAATGTATATAAAAATGGGTGTCTATGTATATTAAAGGTATATCTTGACTTAAATTTCTTATCTTTTTATTTTTATTATTATTTTTTTTGTGGTACCAGGGATTGAACCCAGGGGTGTTCTACCTCTGCGCTATACCCCCGGTCCTATTTTTTTTTTTTTTGCGGTACCAGGGATTGAACCCAGGGGCGTTCTACCTCCGCACTACGCCCCCGGCCCTATTTTTTATACTTTATTTTGAAACCGGGTCTCACGAAGTTGCAGAGGGCCTCACTAAGTAGAGAGAGAGAGAGAGACAGAGAGAGACAGAGAGAGAGAGCGAGCTGAGGCTGGCCGCGAACCCGGATCCTCCGATCTCCGCCTCCCAAAGTACTAGGATTACAAGCGTGCGCCACCACGCCCGGCGTATTTTTTTTTAGACTTTATTTTGAAACCAGGTCTCACAAAGTTGGGGAGGGCCTCACTAGGTAGAGAGAGAGAGAGAAAGAGAGAGAGAGAGAGAGAGGGGGAGAGAGAGAGAGAGAGAGCTGAGTCTGGCCGCGAACCCAGATC
>PVJS01064905.1:0-10111 GCA_004027185.1 Glis glis | reverse complement strand
AAAAAATAGGGCCGGAGGCGTAGCGCGGAGGTAGAACACCCCTGCGTTCAATCCCTGGTACCGTAGTGCGGGAGGTAGAACGCCCCTGCATTCAATCCCTGGTACCGCAAAAAAAAAAAAAAATAGGATATAGCTGGGCGTGGTGGCGCACGCTTGTAATCCCAGTACTTTGGGAGGCGGAGACCAGAGGATCCGGATTCGCGGCCAGCCTCAGCTCTCTCTATCTCTCTCTCTCTCTCCTTGTCTCTCTCTCTCTCTCTCTCTCTACTTAGTGAGGCCCTCTGCAACTTTGTGAGACCCAGTTTCAAAATAAAGTATAAAAAATAGGGCTGGGGGTGTAGCGCGGAGGTAGAACGCCCCTGGGTTCAATCCCTGGTACCGCAAAAAATAAATAAATTAATTCAAAAAAAAACAGGACATTTCATCCAAGACCCAGTTTCTCCTGAACATCAATGGGCCAAGCCCTGGGTGGCCGCACCCTCCCTGGCTCTTGCGGTCCCCGGCACTTGCTGGCTGCTGGTCTCATCACTTCACCTACTTGGTCCCTCAGACCCCGTGGCCCTTCAGCCTAATACTGTCCTAACAGAGGGGCGCCTGGGGACTGGCAGCAGCTCCCGGCAGTAGGCTGTGGGGCAGCAGCCAGTGATGCTGTGGAGGCATCCGCCTTGCAGTCCTTGTGTGGGGCGAGGTTCCACTCGGGCCTTGCAGCCTGAGGGATGGGAGACCTGGAGGGCAGACAGGGCTGCTCCAGGAAACCATCCACTGCCGGCTTCCCCAGGGGCAGACTAGAAGCAGTGTGTGTGGTTATCAGATGAGCTCTTCTGAGTGCAGGAAATGCCGTTCACGCAGTCCTTAATTGTTCATTAAATGCTTGGTACTTCATAGCCCTGCGAGGTAACTCAAAGCCCAGGGAGGGATGAGGATTTTTCCCACGGCCATGGTAGCAGAGCCCAGGTGCCAGATCCCACTGAGGGTCAAAGGGCGAGGGTCAGACCCTGCCCCGCCCAGGGTCCCACATGGTGAGTGCCGGCAGCAGCCTCTCACAGACCTGCGAGACCTGAATGTAAGTCCTGAGTTCAGGCTGTCACTTGGGGCAAATTCTTTGAGCCCTGGGTTATGGGGTTTTTATATAAAAATAAGGGTGGCACGACTCCCTCTGCACCAGGACCCTGGAAGCAGAATGAGAGGAGCTCTTGTCACTTGCATGAGCATAATGGCCGCTTTTGTGGAGGAACTTGGTAGAGCTCGGGTGTCGCGTCCTGTGGGAGGGCACGCCAGGCAGGAGACTTGCGAGGTCACATCAGCTCCGAGGTACAGCTGTGCTTCTGTGAGGTTCATGCGTCTGACTGGTTCTGTGAGTAGCCACGCCGAGCCCAGGCAGGGAAAGGCTCCGCCCCAGGCTCCCATGGCTGGTCATAGAACACTTGACACGTCAGCCAGGGCACACCGTCCACACCGTCACCTCATCACCCAGCACCAGACCCCCCGGTGCTGTCCCCACACAGACCTGGTGTCTCCTGCTTCTCCTAGGACCTCTTGGAGCACAATCAGGTGCTGGAAGTCGGCAGCAACACCGTGCGCCTGGTGGCCATGGCCTCCGCCCGGCCCTGGCTCCTGCACTCGGTGCGGCTGAAAGACAAGGGAGTTGCTAATGCTCCACAACACCCTCAAGCCAGACCCGCGGAGGGGCCTGCCAGCGAGGACGGCACCCCCGAGGGGCCAGCTCCACCTTCTCACGGCCCCCTGAGCACCAAGAGGCGCGCCCGCTGGGCCAGCCAGAGCTGCGAGCCTGATGCCGAGAGCACCCAGATGCCCCCAGCAAAGAGGCCCACGCTCCAGGATGTGCGCTTGGCCCCCAGCCCCAGGCCCGGTACAGAAGAGGAGGCAGAAGAAGTGGTAGAAACCCAGGCCTTGGCTTCGACCCCAGCTCTTGAAGACACAGGTGCAGGAGGACCTGAGCAAGAGGACCAAGAGGGTATTGGCGTAGACACCAGCTTCCTAGGCCAAGAGCAGCTGAGCTGTCAGGCCCCGCTTCCAGAGGGCTCTGAAGACCCCAGAGGTACCACTCCCACCCCACCCATTCCCTGTCCTCCAACTTGATTGGCCCCTGCCCTAAAGGGCTTCAGCTATTCACAGCCCAACCTTGGAGGGGAAGAGGTCCTGCCTGCACATGCCCACTAGGGGGCAGAAGCTCCCCAAATTCTCTTAAGATGTGCCTGCGCGTGCCAGAGAGCTGGCGGCTCTGGAAGGCTGTGCTTGCTGAAGCGTCTGGCGTAAGGCACGGCGGTGAGGCTGAGACGCAGGACTGCCACCCGGGTCTGCAGTCCGCTGCTCACAGAAGCTGCGCTTTGCTCTCCTGTGGCGTCCTCTGGTGTCCAGTGGCGTCTTTGTTTCCTTCTGGGCTGTTTTTGCCTAAGGGCTTTACACAGCCCTGTGGTCAGGGCTCCCAGGGGGAAATGCAGTGTTCACTGGCATCCCCTGCACGAGGCTTCCTGGAGCCTGGGGCCATGCTCCACTGCCTGCATGCTGCCCTGGTTCTGCTTTTGTTCTGGGTCTGCAGGCTTCAGCCTCCCTGGCCCGGCCACCAGGAGCGTGAGCGCCCTGTGAGGACAGGGACTGTTGTCCTTGTGTTCATTGCTTTATCCCCAGAGCCCAGAAGCCAGCATCTGCTGGGAGCATGGTCCCTTGTTGGGTGAGATGCGGGAGGAAGAGATGGACCCTCCGGCTTTTAACTCTTTCCCACCTCCCCCCCGCCCAGGGCTTGTGGACAGCTCTGCAGCTAGCAGCTTTTCCCAGATGGCAAGAGAAAGGTGAGTGTGTGATTCGGTCCAGATCAGAGCATGGGGACGTTGGTCCTCGTGGTGCCCAGGCAGGAGACCAGGGTCCCTGGTGAGCATGAGACCCTTTCAGAGATGCAGGCTTGGGCGGCTTGCCCACAGTGTTGTCAGCCAGGGGCCTGGAAAGGCCCAGTGGGCGAGGACCAGGAGTGCCAGACATCGACAGCACCCAGGTCAGTCTGGAGCAATGAGCATCCCTCCAGAATGCCCTCAGTGCTGTCTGAGAAGCAGAGCCAAGCACTTGCACACATGTACTGCTTGGCCTCCTGATGGCCCAGAGAGGTGCTGCCCTTGCCCAAGGTCCCACAGCCAATATGTGACCAAATTAACCCAGAGCTCCAAACTGCCCGCCGAGGGCAAGCCCCTCCACAGGGATTTGCACCTTCTCCTGGACACCTGTCCTGAAGCTAAGAGGTGGCACTGGGCGAGCACACTGACATCAGAAGGCTGCGCCCTTTAGGGCCTGCGTTTGGGTCCACAGAAGCCTTCCTAGAGGGCGCCTCTCAGGGGCGGGGGGTGTAGTCCCTGCCTTGGCAGGGCCCATGTTCCTTGTGTCCCAGCTCCCTGAGCTCAGATGGGACTTTCCCAGGGCACGGCCGTGGCTGTCAGAGCCATGTGTCCAGCTAGTCCAAGGCCTGTCCCACAGCAGGGCCATGTGGCTGATCAGGCCCTGGTTTAGTAGCAGAGACCGCTCTCAAAGAGAAGTATCTAGGACTCACCCCATGGCTCAGAGGCAGAGCTCCTGCATTAGGGTGTCTGTGAGCTCGGCCAGGCTGCCAGCTGGACCGGCAGGCCCCGGAGCTGCCATCACTGCCTTGATTACCACCACATCTGAGCAGGCGGCCACGCAGCCAGGGATCTGCGCCGCCTCTGTCCGGACGGGAGGGAAGGGGAGGGCAGTACCTGGACCTCCCTGAGCCTCAGTGGCCGCCTGTGGCCGAGCTGTCCCCCCTTGCCCTGCCGAGCCCTGACTCCGCCTGCCTACCGCCCACAGGGACTGTGAGAGCATCTGCTTCATCGGCCGCCCGTGGCGCGGCGTGGACGGCCAGCTGAACACGACAGTGTGCAAGGGGATGATGGAGGCCGTGCTGCACCACATCATGAGCAGGCCCGGCATACCCGAGAGCTGCTTGCTGCAGTACTACCAGGGCGTCCTGCAGCCCGTCGCCGTGCTCGAGCTGCTCCAGGTGCGGCCCTGCGCCTGGGGCCCCGGGAGGGCGGCTGGTGTAGAGAGCCAGGCTCCCGAGGAGGCTCTCCTTGTGCATCAGTGTCCACCCTCATCTCTTATTTTGGCTCACTTCTGCCCTCTCCAGAGTCTGCTTCTGTCCCCAGGGCCCTGCCAACTAGTACCCCCGTGGAAGATATCACTGTGGCCCGTTCCTGGCTCAGTGCTCTTCGCCAGCAGCCTTCAGTAGCCACCAACCCTGCCCCACCCCTGCCCCCTCGGGCATCCCGTACAGCACCCCGCCCAGCTCTGTGCTGCTTCCCAGGCCAGAAGAGCAGTGCTCCTGGAGCTCGTCTCATACTCTGTGTGCCAGGGGACACACTCACAAGCCCTCAGGAGCCAGGCACGTAAATGAGTAGTGTGGCCCTCACAGGCAGCAAGGAGAGCCAGGGACTGTGCCCACTGCTCCAGAGGACAATTGTCCCAGCCCGGCTGCAGCTGCCCTGTACTCCTGCAGCTCGGCGTGCCCGAGGCTCCAGCTCCTCGTTATGCTGGAGCTTGCAGCTCAGTGTGGAGTTTCCTGAGCTGCCAGGCACCTGCAGGCCGGGCAGAACCCCCATTGCATAGTGGTTCCAGCCCCTGCCGTGGGGCTCCTGCCCTCCCCCCCTCTTGCCCTGCCCTTTGCCCAAATCCCCCTGGTAGATCCCACTCATCTCTGAAGGCCAAGTTCAGGAGGCTCCTGCTCCAGGAAGCTGCTCCCCAATACAGACGGTGTGTTCCATAGATGTTTAAAGACCAAATCCCCAAATGGGCGGAGGTAACGCACCTGTATCCTTGTATCTGCCATCCCTAGGGTCTGGAATTCCTGGGCTGCATCAGAAAGCGCTTGCTGAGGAAGTCCACGTCCGTCTCGCTCTTCTCCAGGCCTGTGGCAGAAGAGGTAGAGGCGCCGAGCGAGAGCACCATGGCCTTCTACGAGCCCACGGTGGACTGCACCATCCGGCTGGGCCGCGTCTTCCCCCACGAGGTCAACTGGAACAAGTGGTCCCACTTATAGGGCACCCACGCTTACACCTCCCACCGCCGCCGGCCCCGCCTCCCGCAGCAGGGACGGTGCTCCGGCCAGAGCCAGGGCCAGGGCTCCTCGCCATCCTGGAGCTCTGGGAAGAGGGGCCCCTCCCACCTGCTCTGTGCCTCTCCCCTGGCTGCCCGTGGGAGCCTGCTTCAACACACCGGGCATTGCGTGTCTGATCCCTGAGGTTGAGACGCGGTGACGCAGCTGCCAGGCAACTTTGACCCCTTCTGCCCCCAGCTCGTCTTGTTCCCAGGCCTCCGCCATTGCTACAGTCCCGAGTCCTGTGCTCAGGGAGCTGCTGCAGCCTCCCTGGGCCCAGGTTCAGGTGAGCGTGGGAGGTTTTCCCCAGCCTTCGAGGAGGGGCTGCCCTTTGGGAATGGAGCTGCCTCCCCGGGCATGGTCACAGGCCTCTGCCCACCTCAGAGCTGCCATTGGGGGCCAGCGGGCAGGAGCTCCACACTGTCACTTCTCCCCGCCCGTGCCACCACACATTCTAGACCCCACTACCGCGGCAGGCTCTGCCTGGCTCCCCAGGTGCCCAGGTCCCACCCAGAAGGGCCTCATGGGACATGTCATAGGGCCCACCAGGGCCTGCCCTCTGCAAGGCAGGACCTCCCCACCCTGGAGGCTGGATCGAGCCCCTGGAGAGGAGCGGGGTCCCCTGGGAGTGCCGGGGTGGGCGGTTCTCCCCATGCTCTCCCACAATCCCCTCGGCTCACTGGTGACCGTTTGCTGCTGACTGGAAATGAGGCTTCCTGTAGGTTAGGGTTTTATTGCTTTTTTTTTTCTTTTAACTTCTTTCCTCATTTACACAAGTCCCACTGGCATGTATTTATTTTTTTTTTTATTAAAGTGAAGTCAAATGCATTTCCTTTTGTGTATTTCCTACACAATTGTTCATCCCCAAGGGGACCCCCTGCTTCCAGCTGGGGAATGGTCCAGAATGACCGCTCTGAGGGAAAGGGAAGCGCGGTGGGAGTGGCCCCCCACCCACTCCCTCTGCCTCCAGCCTCCCCTCAGCTGGTCCCAGGCCTGCCAGGCATGTGGAAGGGTCCCTCAAAGTTCTCTCCTGCTCACATTTCAGTCATTCTAAGTTAGCAACCAAATCTTTTAAAATTCTGAGTTTTCACATTTAAAAACATTAGATTTTCTCTTGAAAAGAGGAAAGTTCTACCAACAGGGACTAGCCTTCTGTGTAGGACAGTCAGAAGCTCTGAGCAGAGGCCACTCCCTGTAGGTGGGACAGGCTTCCCTGTCACCAGGACCCCACCCCATCCACAAAAGCCCCTCAGGGAGCCTGGTGACCTCTGACCTGGCCTGGCCTCCAGCCCTGGGTCTCCATCCTCCCTCTGCAGGAGCAGGCCTGGGTCACTCCGGGCCACACTTCCTGAGGAGGGGCGAGGACAAACCTGGGATGGAACTGGAGGGCAAACCCACCACAGCCAGGCTAGTCAAGATTTCTCTCTTTTTTTCATTTTCACTCAAGTGTTAAAAAGTATGTTCTGTGGGATTTCTGGAGATCAGGTAGAATAATGGATGTGATATGCTTTATAAGCAGAAAATGCCACACAAATGCTCACTCTTGGGGAGTGCGATGTGTGGTGGCAGAAAGGTGGGCTTGGGAATCCAGCAGCTTGACTTCCGGCAGTCTTGATGTTCAGGTCTCAGCCTTAGTTTTTTCTGCTGAAAGTTGGGGATGGAGCCTCTCCCTTGGAGGAGGGCCAGATGAGCTGAGGAATCCAAGCGTGGGCACACGGAAGGTTCAGCAGAGTGTATTGCCTTCCCTGTGCCTCCTAGGCAAGGGACAGTGTGGGCAGGAAGATAGGGACCCTGGGTACAGCTTTCAAGCATTATACATGTTAAACACTAACTGCTAAATAAAATCCATGAAGGGGCAGAAGCCCATTTGCAGCGCCGTGCAGGCTAGGTGGTTGTTCAGACACAGGGAGGGCAGGACGTGGCACTGAGCCAGAGGGCCACATCTCACACCTGGCTGCCACCACGCAAGACCCAGGTATCCTTGGCTTTGTGGCTTCGTGTATTCTGTCCCACCACGTTCTTTTCATTCCTTTCCCTTTCTCCTTAAATAAGCAATTTGCAAATCCATTCTTTTACACACTTAAGACATTGCAGGGCTAAAGCCTCTGTGCCTCCCTCCAGGACCCTGGAAAACACCAACCTGTGATGCCATTTTTACATAAGTATGCCGTTGTTACACTACAGCTCATGCTTTTAAGCCACAGCGTCCCTTGCACGTCTGTATTCACAGTTGCGCAACTACCTCCCAAACCGGCAGAGCAGCCGGCATGCAGTACTGATGTCTTGCATTTATAAACTTTTTCCTCTCCTGAGTATTAGACTGACCACCGCCCATGCTTCATGGGTCAACCTCCAGGCTGCCCTCTTGGGCTCAGCCTCCCTTCCATCTCAGATCTTGTTTAACCTCTGTCGGTCAGAGCCCCACCTTCCTTCCAGCCCTGCTTCACCCAGGCCTGGGGACCACACTGGCTGAGCCATGTCCCCTGACCTCCCCTGACCCCCCTCCTTCCCTTGGGCCCTTGATCCACTGCCACAGAGGATTTTCCCGATGTGTCTGTGTGTATGTGTGTGAATGTATGTTTGTGCATGCATGTGTGTGCTTGTATGTGTGCATAGGATCTCCCTGGCTAGTGAGGGCTCCATCCCACCTCTGTCATCAACCCAAGAGGTAGAAATCAGACCTAGCTGAATTAAGAAGACATTGCGGTTCACCTTTCGTCCTCACCGCCCTCGTTTCCTGCAGCAGAAGTTCTCTGAAGATCATAGAGTCCCTGGTGCAAGCACCTTGCAGTTGCACATGAGCACCCCATCACCCTGGAGGCAGAGCTGGAGGGCACCGCCTCCACCACCATCTGCTGGTTCCAGCCCTGAGCAGCAGGGGGCAGCAGCAGCCCAAGCTGCTCGGATTCCTCACGTTTCTCAAGGTCCTTTGAGCTTTGTCCATTCGTGTTTAACGATGGAACCTATAAAAGCTGGTTGGGGTGGGGGCGACTTGTCCATAAAATTGATGATATAATAAGGGCAACATCTTCTGAGCATTTGCGATGTGCTACACACTGTTCTGGGTACTCTACACATAGAAACTCTTGGTCTCACAGCAGCCCTAAGAAGTATGTGTGATCAGTATACCCATTTCATGTATAAGGAAACTGAGACCCACCCGAGGAAGTTAAAATAGTTTCCACAATGTTGGGAGGTAGTAAGCAGGTCTGCTGGCATCCCTGTCGGGCTGTCCTGACTCCAAACCCTCTCCGTCCACACTTTCCCAGTGATGGGTTTGCTTTGGGGTGATGAGATAGGGCGCCAGCACTGGGCTCCTAAGTTTCAGAATGTAAAGCCTTCTTATCTAGGGCCACCGATTTTGGAAAGAAAACCCTTCAAATTTGTTCCCAGTAGGGATGTAGGAGACCTTGAGTCGCCCCATGGTCTGACAGCAGGGGAGGGGCTCTTGACCATTTACACACTTCCAAGGAGGTCTGTGTGTCCCATTTTGTGCCATTTGCAGATCCAGGGACAGGTGGTTCTCTCCTCCTCTCCAGTGCTTTGGCAGTTCCCGCTCTGCCGCTGATGGACGGAAGCGTTCATTCACTAAGTGTTTGGGGACAGCTGCTTGGAGCCAGGCACAATGTTTTCTAGGCTCTGAGAGGCAGCAGCGGCTGAGATCCTGTTTTCGTGGGGATAGACAGTAAATACAGTATGGGAGTCAAAGATGCATGGAAGCTAGGTGTGGTGGCACACATCTGTAATCCCAGTACCTGCAAGGCTGAGACAGGAGGATCGCAGGTTCAAGAATAGCCTTGACAACTTAGACCCTCAGCAGCTTAGGGAGAGCCAGTTTCAAAGTAAAAAATAAAATAGAGTTGGAGCCGGGTGTGGTGGCGCACGCTTGTAATCCCAGTACTTTGGGAGGCAGAGACCAGAGGATCGGGGTTTGCAGCCAGCCTCAGGTCTCTCTCTCTCTCTCTCTCTCTCTCTCTCTCTCTCTCTCCCCCCCCCCTTAGTGAGGCCCTCCGCAACTTCGTGAGACTCGGTTTCAAAATAAAGTATAAAAAATAGGGCCGGGGGCATAGCGCGGAGGTAGAACGCCCCTGTGTTCAATCCCCGGTACCGCAAAAAAAAAAAAAAAATAGAGCTGGGGGTGTAGCTCAGAGGTAGAATACCCCTGAGTTCAATCCCCAGTACCAAAAAGAGTTTTTAAAAGATGTATGTAGCTGGGCATTGTGGCACACACCTGTAATCCTAGTACTTGGGAAGCTGAGGCAGGAGGATCACAGGTTTGAGATCAGACTCAGCAACGTAGTGAGACCCTGCTTCAAAATAAAAAATAAAGTCCTGCTGCGGGTGTTGGAGGCATTCAAAGATAGAATGCCCCTGGGTTCAATCACCAGTACAACACACACACACACACACACACACACACACACACATACACACGTGCGAGATGTCTATTATTGGGGTGTAATAAATGTGTTGGGAAAGAATAAGCCTAAGTCAGAGGGATGTTGCAGTTGTAAATAAGGGGCCTCGCCATGGTAGGACCCCTGAGAGGGCGACATCTGAGCAAAGCCTGGCCTCGTCCTCCCACCTCCATGAACACGTACCGGTTCTGGCCCGCAGACAACCCCTTTCCGGTTGTCCCGTGTGGAGAGTTCCTGCTGCTTATGCCTTGGCTGTTGGTAGGGTTCTAGGGCTCCAGGAGCGAGGTCACAGCTCGCTGCCCTGTACCCCACTGGGGGTCCCGCTCCTGGGTTCTGTGGCGCGTCTGCGGCTTGGGCTGGCTGTGCAGGGCTGTGCTGTGCTATGGGGTGGCAGCCAGCCCAGGGCACCTGCAGCCTGATGGGGGGGAAGGGGTTCTCCCCTGCAATGGGGAGGCCAAGAGAAGCAGCGGCTGGAGAGTGGGCGAGTGGACTCTGGGATGGACAGTGCCTCTGCGCCTCCGTGTGCCCAGGAGTGAGATGAAGGGCTGGGTTCCATTTTGACCCTCTACCTCCTTTT
>PVJS01064904.1:0-10114 GCA_004027185.1 Glis glis | reverse complement strand
AGGATTGAACGCAGGGGCATTCTACCTCCGCGCTACACCCCCGGCCCTATTTTTTATACTTTATTTTGAAACCGGGTCTCATGAAGTTGCGGAGGGCCTCACTAGGTAGAGAGAGAGAGAGAGAGAGAGAGGGAGCTAAGGCTGGCCGCGAACCCGGATCCTCTGGTCTCCGCCTCCCAAAGTACTGGGATTACAAGCGTGCACCACCACGCCCGGCTTGCTTTCATGTTATTTGGAGAGCTAGACACTCAGGGCAGTTTGGAGCACTGGGATGCTCCCAGATGCTCCTCGACCTGTAGAGCAGGTTGCTTACCATTCTGGATTTTGTTTTCCAATCTGTCACGGATGGACATTTTGGAACAATCCAATACAAATGTATAGTTAAAATATGAAATAAGACAGCAAAGATATAGAATTAATAAGACCTGATTTTTTCTATTATATTCAACAGGTATCAGATTATTCTGTTAACTCACTCTGAAAGTGTCTAAAGCAGTCCCGAATCCTGGATTTATCTCTTGTAGACTAGCAAGGTCTCCAGCCCACATCTGAGTGTTCCTGTAGACTTTGGTTTCAGACAGATTTGTTTAGATCCCATTTGGTGCTCATCTGTGTAACCTGACAAAGTTACTTGTTTGATGGTGTGTAAGGGGATAAAACAGAGTCAAGGGCACATTTCTCAGTCTTTCTAGACTGAGACCCATTTTGTAAAGGTGAAAATACCGAGACTTCGCCATAGTCCTTTTGCTGTCGCTACCCCTGAAGCTGCTGTCAGAAGGCAGACTCTCACCCTCCCCATTTCTCTTCAGACATCACTTTAGCTCTTCACAGGTGCTACTGAGGCCACACCTGGCGAGCACCGCACCCAGGAGAGGCTGCAACTGGCTTCTGGTTGGCAGATTGGAAAAGCAGCATGAGGGCAAGTGCAGCAGTCAAGCAATTCAAGTTTCCACCGGCGGCTTAGGGTGACGTATGGCTGACCTCAGGGGACAGTGATGAGTAGTGAATATTTGTCTAATGAATGTTGGGAAGAGCAACTTCCTGAGTAGGTATTAGATTTGTTCATTGGATGGAAACATGGATGACACGTTATTTCCTGTGCAGTACTGCTGTTATTTTATGATTTCAGACCTGCTATCTCCTACTCACACCCTGGCTTGTTCACTAGGCCAACAGTTTTCCAAAAAAATTTTTTTTGCCATGAAACTTTAATTTCAAATGCATTCTTAAATGGAAGCCCACTGGATAACACAGATGAAGGCACAGCTGTGCTGGTTCAAGCGGGGAGAGGTGGAAGACAGAACTTGTCTGTGTTGCTTTCCTGACTCACATGCCTGGACTTGAGTGCACAGTAGGAAACCATTGTGCTAAAACTCTGCTGGATTCCACGGACCACGCGGAGGAGACCCATGGTCAGTTGCTAAAAGCAGCCAACGGGAGTTCTCATCCGTAAGTGGCAGGTGTTCCTTTAGCTCTCTGTTTTCTGTTGCGATGTCTCCAAGATTTTACCACCCAGACTGTCTTCTCTCAGTCTCTTTGGTACCTTTCCTTGTCTCTGTGAATTCTTTTTTCTTTTTCCAGTACTGGGTATTGAACCCAGAGGCATTCTACCTCTAATCTACACACCCAGCCTTGGTTTGAAACAGGGTCTCACTAAGTTGCTGAGGGTCTTGCTAAGTTGCTGAGGCTGGCCTCCAACTGTGGTCCTCTCCTGTCTCAGGTCTCCCAAGTACTGGAATGACTGGTGTGTGCCACTGTACCTGACTTTGGTCTCTGTGACTCCTACCTTCATATTTCTTCTGCCATAAACCAGCACACTGTCTTTCTTATTAAAAAAAAAACACAGAAAACACAACTCCTTTGTATTATTAGAGCCTGCAGGGTGTAATGGACAAAAGAAACTTAGACAAGTTGTCTGTTCTCTTTCTCTTTTTTGTCTTAGCCTCCAGACCTGTCTGGTAGAGCATCCAGTGTGCCATTCCTCTTGCCAAAGACCGCACCTGTGAATACCAAGGCAATCCACATGACATTGACGTAATTTGGCTTGTATCTCTATCTTGGGGGATCAACTCTCTATATCATTCTATGTGTATAGGTGCTTAAGGGTTAACTACCACTTCAGGTTCATTTATGAGAAGAGACAGAGTTTATAGAAACTGCACACATTTAGGATTTGATGACATTTTTCTTTTTCTTATTCTTTTTCCTTCTGAGCTTTTGGCTTTTAGAATATGACCACAATAGTTCTTGTTATGTAATTACTTCACTACTTCAAGGTTGGTTAAATCAAAACACTAGAGTTCCATGAATATTCCAGAAATGCCCTGATGACAGCTGCGTGGCATGCATTCAGGATGAACTATGTCTTCAAATGAACTACATCGCTGAGGCTCCTGTGTAAGTCATGTCAGCCATGGCCTATGACTTTACAAGACAGGAGGGCCGGAGCCAATCTCATGCTCATGATTTTAAACCAAGACGTTTAACCTTGCCCGTTTACAGTGGCATGCCTTGGGACCACGTAGCGGACGAGACTCGTTTCCCTTCTTAGACGTTATCCTTTATAATTTTTGAACTTTTTGATGGATCAACAGAATTATGGTCAATCTTACAAATAACTGTCTTATAGGGAATTTATTTACATTATGCTGGATTATAGAAATCAAATAATAAAATATTAGGCAAATAAAACAAACTGATGCTTTAAAAACATATTTCTTTTCTTTTTCTCTTTCTTTTTATTTTTTGGTATACAGATTGAGCCCAGGGGCATTCTACCTCTGAGATATACTGCAAATATTTTATTTATTTATTTATTTATTTATTTATTTATTTATGTGTGTATGGTACTGGGAATTGAACCCAAGGGCATTCTACCTCTGAGCTATACTCCCAGCCCTATTTTAATTTTAATTAATTAATTAATTAAATTTTTTGCGGTACTGGGGATGGAACCCAGTACTTCTGAGCTACCCCCCCAGCCCTATTTTTTTTATTCTTTATTTTGAAACAGGGTCTCACTAAGTTGTGGAGGGCCTCACTAAGTAGCTGAGGCTGGCCGTGAACCCAGATCCTCAGGTCTCACCCTCCCAAGTACTGGGATTACAAGCATGCGCCACCACGCCCAGCTCTAATTTTTATTTTTAAACATAAAAATTTTGTGGAGGGCCTTGCTAAGTTGCTGAGGCTGGTCACAAACCTGCGATCCTCCTGAAGATTACAGCCTCCCAAGTACTGGGATCACAAGCGTACACCACCAAGTACTGGAATTACTTTTTTGCTTTGAAACAGGGTCTTGCTAAGTTGCTGAGGGTCTTGCTAAGTTGCTGAGGTTGGTCACAAACCTGCAATCCTCCTGTCTCAGCCTCCCGAATACCGGGATTGCAGGTGTGCACTACCCTGCCCAAAATATATTTCTTTTCCATCTATTCAGAAATCGGGAAGACAAAGACAAATTCTATCTAACTTCTGATGTTTTTTAAGTATTACTATTTATCAAAAACCTAAAAATCCTTTCTTGATAATTAAGTAATTGTTTCAAAAGGATATTTGGTCCCAAACAAATTTAAAATAGGGCCGAATATCAAATTGTGAAAGATGAGGATTTTCTGGAACTGTTTTTTGAATAAAGCTGCTCACAAATCTGTGCAATAGTTCTGGGCCATGAGAGAATACGCCAATGCTAAATCACAAACCACCCATAGTGTTGAGCAAGGCCAAAGCCTGCTCTGTAGCGCGTAGGTGCTGAATGGAAGAAGCTAATGAGAAAAAGAGTGATTGTGACAAGCAATTATGTCACCTATGTGAACAGCTTAATTTTCTAAATTAGCCACTTTGATAATTATGACATCTCATTTGTCTTTTAATTCCATGAGCCCTGAAGTTTACCTTTGATTTTTTTTCCAATCAGATAAGAGGCTTTGATAAGCCAAGGGTCTATTATGTGTCTGAAAAATTCAGATTTCAGGCTGATTGGCCTTGCTGTCTGCTTGCACTGGAGCAAATGGCTCTCCCCACAAGAGCTCTCCAAACCTTGCCTTTCTGAATCTGTTTGCAATAGTGATGGGCAAAAAAAGGTGGGGGTGGAGGTGGGGAGGTTGCAAAGCAAATTAATAGTGTCAACAGGACTGAAGAGAAAACTATTCAGCCTACTTCAAGGGAAAGGCAAACTGTTTTTCGTTTAGCAGCATCCACTTTGCATGCATGCCCCCACATCACCAAGCTAATTACAATTCACTCTGATCTACTCGGTGAAGCACGTTCAGTATCTTCAGAAGACTGTGCATCGTTGTTGTTGTATTGACTTGGGAGGTTTAACAAAGTTGAGGCCTGCCTAGCTAGGCATATTAGAAAGATTTCTTGAAAAGGGAACCTGAATGACCATTGCCAACTGGGTTTTTGAAGCAGACATATTTGCAATAAGGAGGAGGCTTGACTTCACCAATTTCCAAGAACTTTTGTAACCAACTGATCTCTCTTACTTGAATATATGTTTTCGGCAGAAAGATGCCCATATGTGCCAACCAAGGTGAACAGGTAACTGATTTTCTACATGACAAGGATACGTGCACATAGCGTTTCAGAGAGAAGGGCCTAAGCTGGACTTCAGAACACAATGAGGCTCCAGAAACACTTAGGAAAGTTTGTTTAGCCCATCACATTTTGGGGGAGGGGCATAGATAGCTGTATATCAAAAGGTAGGGCACAGCTCTGCATGCCTGTAATCCAGTACTTCAGAGGCTGAGACAGGAGGATCAAAGTTCTAGGCCAGTCTTGGCAACTTCGCAAGACCCTTCGCAACTTAGTGATACCCTGTTTCCAAATAAAAATAAACAAATAAAAAGGGCTGGGGATGTAGCTCCCAGGTAGAATGCTCCTAGATTTAAACCCAGTACAAAAAAATAAAAATAAAAGTAGGGCAGTGTCTTAAGAGGTACCCTCAGGAATTAAGAGGCAGCCTGACTGTTGACACACACACAGACCATACACCTGCACGCGTCTCCCCCCAGCTCACCATGGCCTGACCAGTCATCCTCAACCAGTGACTGAACTTCCTCCCCTATTTTCAATGAACTCTGAGGCTGGATTGTTATCTTGTGTCTTCCTCTCCTATTCAGGGATGCCCCTACGGCTTATTTTAACCTCCTGATATCGCCTAAAAAGAAACTTTTCATGCCTATCCTGGGCATCCCATATGTTAGGACTAGTATCAATTTAATTGGTTAAAACCAGTGGTCCCCAAACATGAGTAACCAAATTCACCTTCTTGAATACAGAATCTTGGGAGTCCCAGCAGTGGTCCCGAATCCTACCTAGTCCTGGGGACCGTGCCTTGATGTTTTTGGGCTTATGAGGAACTCTGCCTGCCACTACTCAGAATATAGGAAGTGCCTTGGTGGTTCAATACCCAGCAAGTGCGGCGAGCCTGGTGTCCTGACCCCGGTGACATCAGAATGAGATACTCTGCCAGCAGAAGTCCTGGCAGTAAGGCCTGAATCAGGATTTTTTAAAAGCTAATAATTCTCTTCTTTTATAATAAATAAGAAGTATATAAGCTTTTTATAAATATATCTGCCAAACTTATAATCATTAGTTATTATAATTTCTTTTTAATTTTTAATTTTTTTTGGTACTGGGAATTGAACCCAGGGGAGTCCTACCTTTTCTATGTTTTATTTTGAAGCAGGATCTCGCTAAGTTGCTGAGGGTCTTGCTAAGCTGCTGAGGCTGGCCTCAGACCTGTAATCCTCCAGTCTCAGCCTCCCAAGTATTGGGATTGCAGGTGTGCACCATCATGCCCAGCTCATTTCTTTTTTTAATGAATGGTTTCATAAAATTTTTTATTCAAGCCGGGCGTGGTGGCGCATGCTTGTAATCCCAGTACTTGGGAGGCTGAGACCGTAGGATCCAGGTTCGCAGCCAGCCTCAGCTACTTAGTGAGGCCCTTCGCAACTTCGTGAGACCCGGTTTCAAAATAAAGGATAAAAATAATAGGGCCAGGAGTGTAGCTTGGAGGTAGAACGCCCCTGGGTTCAATCCCTGATACTGCAAAAAAAAAAAATGTTTTTTATTCAGATATATTTACATATAGTAAAACTGACCTTTTTTAGTATATAGTTTTGTAAGATTTGACAAACACAATTATATAACAACTACAATCGAGAACAGTTCTATCATCTCAGAGTTCCTTTATGCCCCTCTGTAATTTGTCCCCCCAACCCCCATAAATTCTAGTCTGTTTTCGGCCCTTAGAGTTTTACTTTTTCCAGATAGCATATAAATGGAATCGTGCAGTATATATCCTTTTGGACCATATGTAATGAATTTGAGATTTATCCATATTGCCGTGCGTATCAGTAGTTCATTCCTTTTGATTGACGTGTTATATTCCGTTGTGTGGGTGAACCATGCTTTATCCTTCTATGCACCAAGGGACATTTGGGTTGTTTGCAGTTTTTGGAGATCACAAATAAAGCGCTATACATATTCATGAATTTGAATCAGGATTCATCAGAAAGATTCAGTTTCCAGATTCCAATTCTAGGATTAGTGCTAAATAAGTTCACTTGTGTTCTTCTCATAGAATGAATCATCCTGTGACTGACCTCAGCCTTCCCTGCACACTGCATCCTTCAGGTCTCCTAGAGAGCCCTTTACTTTTGTGTGTGTGTGAGGTACTGGGGATTGAACCCAGGAGCATTCTGCCTCTGAACTACACCCCCAGCCTCTTTTATTTTTTGTTTTAAAACAGGGTTTAAATTGTGTAGGTCCTGACTAAGTTGCTGAGGTTGGCCGCGAACCTGCGATCCTCCTGTCTCAACCTTCCAAGTGTTGGGATCCATGTGCCACCACCCCCGGCAAGACTTTTACTTCTTGCACGAAGCTTCTTAAAATTCACACTAGAGATAGACTTGACATCTTTTGCTTTTCTATTACTTAAGTTTCTGCATAGTAATTAATAAGTATGAGCATACTGTAATATTTACTCATTACTTTAGCAACATTTTTCAAAGAAACATATTCCTTACTTGTTGAAGATTCCTGCATCTGGAGCTTGTCTTTCTTTCTTTTCACATTTGGTATAGTGTGGAGTATGCTGTTGACATTTAAATGGATGGCCCCACAGAGACATTTAGTTCTTTTTTGGTTTAGTGTATTTTCAATTTTCAGGTAGGATGAAATTTTTGCTATTTCTGAAAGTCACATAAATGACAGCTAAGAGAGAGTAAATGTCTGCAAAGAGTGCTCCTGAATGACCTGAAAGCCTCTGAAGTCATGCACTATATCTAGCCTTTCCAGAGGAGACTCCAGCTTTAAGAAAAGGCAGTAGGGGAAAATCTCAATTAAAGCCACACGTGTCACGTTCTGGAGAATCACCTCTAGAACCATTTCTTTCAGAAAACATTCACCACGAAGTCGGGTGCTGCAGCACACTCCTGCAATCCCAATGCTCAGGAGGCTGGGATGGGAGGATTGCAAGTTCAAGGCTAACCTCGACAATTTAGTGAGACCCCTAGGAATTTAGTGAGACCCTGTTTCAAAATAAAAATTAAAAAGGGCTAGGGGTATAGCTTGAGGTGGAATGTCCCTGGGTTCCTTCCCCAGTACCAAAACAAAACAAACAAACAAACAAACAAACAAAAAAGAAGAAGAAAACAAAGAAGAGGAAACTTTCACCAGGAGCTTCATTACAGACCAAGCTCTGCCATTCTCCTAGTGCATTTTAAGGAGCACACCCACCGCATCAAACCAGATGAAGCACGGTCTTATTTTTATGCTAGTTTTATTTTATTGGGAGGTAAAGAGGACTCGTCCTCTATGTATTTGCAGAGTGGGAGCTATGGGGCAGAGTGGAGGATGGCGAAGCCTGTTAATTTTTTCATGAGATCATTTTTCCCTTGACATGCAATTTGATGCTTAACAATTTTTCTGAAAGTCAAAAGGAATACTATATTCTCTAATTTTCACAGAGCTATAAATAGCCTCACACAAAGCATAATTGTATAAAAGAGATGACACTTCTTTATGAAAGAATTTCCACTGGAAAGATAAAAGGAGGTCAGAACTCTTATGTGAGACATGTATTTTCAAGTATTCATAAAAATAGAAACCATCAGCAGTGGGAAAATTCTTCATGATAGACAGTCTCATAGAAGATATGGGAGCCAAAGCCATTTTCACAGGCGCCAACTGTAGTTTGTATGGAACCCAGCCAAGAAGAGGCTGCTGGGCACTTAGCTCAAGTGCCAATAAGGGGAGAAACACACACACACACACACACACACACACACACACACACACACACGTGCGCACACCCACACGCTCCAGCTTGTGGAGGTATATGCCAGACACATTCGAGGGCTTCTGCCATCTGGGTCCTACAGCCAATCATCAGGTTCTGTGCTGACTCCTGCACCTGGGGTGGAGTCACGTGGAAAGAGAAGAAAAAGTCAGAGAGCCTCTGCTACAGCTGGAAGGATGGACTGGGGAGCCCTGGGATTACCAACACCCGACGTGCTTGTAATGAATCCAATGCTTTGAAAACTGCAAGGTATCTGTGTGATTATACATGCAATCAATATTCCTTTTTGTTACTTATAAATTGCCAGGGTTTTATAGCACTATTTATGAAATATTAAAAAAGACCAAGACCTTGTCTCACTGGGTTTACTGGCTTGCAAAAAAAAAAAAAAAGACAAAACAAACAAACAAAAAACAACTGTGGGCAACATTTGGATTATTGTAAAAATCATGTGTGGAGCCGGGCATGGTTGTGCACACTTATAATTCTAGTACTTGGGAGACTGAGACAGGAGGATCGCAGGTTCGCGGCCAGCCTGAGCTACTTAGTGAGGCCCTCTTTAACTTAGTGAGACCTTGTTTCAAAATAAAGAATAAAAAAATAGGGCTGGGGGTATAGCTTGGAGATGGCATGCCCCTGGGCTCAATCCCCAGTACTGCAAAAAAAAAAATTATGTGTGGTCATGATATTGATCCAACATGCATTGAGTTCCTCCTAGGTGCCAGGCACTGAGTTAGGGCTTCACATAAACTCTTGATTTTAGACCTTCCAGCACCATAGGGAGTCATCTCATAGCCTCATTTTACAAAGGAGTAAACTGATCTCAGAGGATATGTGACTTGCTCAATATCCCACAACTTGTGTGATGCAGTGCTACGATTTGAAACCAGACAGTGTTTCATTTTAGAACCTAAACTTTTCTTTTTCTTTTTTGTACTAGGGATTGAACTCAGGGGCATTCTACCTCCAAGCTACACTCCCAGCCCTTTTTATTTTTTATTGTGAGGCAAGGTCTCATTGAGTTGCTGAGGCTCTCCCTGAACTTGCAATCCTCCTGTCTCAGCCTCCCAAGTACTGGGATTACAGGGTTGTGCCACCACACCCTGCTGGAACCTATGCTCTGGTATCCTGCTTCTTCACAGGAGGATGCAGAGTCAGTCCTCCGTGGCCTAAAAAGTTCCTGTGCCTTGCCAATATTTTGAATTTACAACAAGGGACGGAGAGACCATTGACTTGTAGACAGTAGTTCTTCTGATGTTTCCCATGCAAACGAGTCTCTTCAAGCCACCATGTGCTACATGAGATTATCATATGGCCTCCACAGGGCGCACAGGTCAGACGCCTCCGCCGAGGAATGACGAGTACCTTG
The DNA here is from genome assembly GCA_004027185.1 of Glis glis. NCBI lineage: Eukaryota > Metazoa > Chordata > Mammalia > Rodentia > Gliridae > Glis > Glis glis. The sequence goes on along the minus strand of PVJS01064904.1, from coordinate 443 downwards.
CTCCAGGACCAGTTTTCTGCAGGGCCACTGACTGCATCGGGCCCTTGGACGCCCCAGCTCTTGTGGAGAGAGTAAAACATGGCAGCTGGCTGCTTCTCCCATCCTTATGAGGATGAGCGTCAGGGCTGGAGTGAAAACTGAGGGTCCAGATTGCTTCCTGGAAGCAAATATGGCCATCTCTGTGCTTCGTGTTTGCACCTGTCTGCTGATGGCTTCCTGCCTCAGTCAATACACAAAACAAAATGGTGTGTGTGTGGGGTACTAGGTGGGGTCAGGTTCTCAGTCACCTCATCTCTCGGTTCATTCCTGCCATGCGCAGAGCTCTGTCATGGAGAGAGAAGGAACCTGGAAGAAGAAAAGAAAGAGAACTGGGCCCGAAGTAATTTCTAGCCACAGGTGACCAGATCATTTTCTTTCTTTCTTTTTTTTTTTTTTTTTTTTTT
>PVJS01064903.1:0-10114 GCA_004027185.1 Glis glis | reverse complement strand
CGTTCTACCTCCGCGCTACACCCCCGGCCCTATTTTTTTATACTTTATTTTGAAACCAGGTCTCATGAAGTTGCGGAGGGCCTCACTAGGTAGAGAGAGAGAGAGAGAGAGACAGGGAGAGAGAGAGAGAGGGGGGGGGAAAGCTGAGGCTGGCCACGAACCCAGATCCTCTGGTCTCCGCCTCCCAAAGTACTGGGATTACAAGCGTGTGCCACCACGCCCGGCTAAAGATGATGTTTTCTGAAGGTCTTTATTTATTTATCTTTATTTTCCTAGATACCCTTATGCAGATTAGGCAAGTTTCTTTTTCTATTTTCTAACAGTTTTTTTTTTAAATTGAAGACTTTTTCCTCCAACTATTGAGAAAGAAAATCATATGCTTTTTTTCTTTCATTGTGCTGACAAAAGATGTAATGAGCTATATTGATTGACTTTCAAATAAAATACTAATCTTGTATTCCTGGAATAAATTGAAAATGTTTTGTGATAGATTACTCTCTCAGTTACCACTCTCACCATTATAATTCAAAACAACTGACCACACAATTTAAAAGAAGGAAGATTTATTTGCTCAGTTTTTGAAGATTTTAGAGGTTCAGTCCATGTAAGCCCAGGTGTGCAGAGCTCAGGCATGGTGGTGGGAAGCGGAGAGAGGAAGAGAGAAAAGCCTCTGTTCTCACATCAGAGAGGCTGGAAGCAAGAGAGAAAGCAGGGGGCAGGAAAGACCTTATATAATCCCCAAGGCCACACTCTCAGAGACCCCTCCTTAGCAACCAAGCCCCACCTCCAACCTTGTTTCCTTGTTTCCAGGAGGGCTAGAAGGGTATTCTAAATCCAAACCATTACAATTACCTTTCAAAATACTGTTAGATTATATTTGCTAATATATTTTTACATTTTTGCATATATTTTCATTAACAAAATGTGCTTACCGTAGTTCTTTCTTTTAATGTCTCCATTAGGATTACATATCAGTCCTAAACTTATCCCATATTGGGAATTGGGTTGACTTGCCTTTTTTTCTATTCTGTACAAAAATTGAGTAAGATTGGAGTATTATATTTTTTCTAGAAATGTTTGTTGGAAATCACCAGTGAAATATCACAGCCCAGAGTGAAACTATTTTATTTCTTTTGTGAAACTATTTTATTTTCTTGGTACTGGGGATTGAACCCAGGGGCATTCTACCTCTGAGCTAGAGCCTCAGTCTTACTTTTTTTTTATTTTTGAAATAGGATCTCTCTAAGTTTGCTGAGGGTATCTCTAAGTAGTTGAGACTGGCTTTGAGCCTGCAATCCTCCTGTCTCAACCTCCCAAGTACTGGGATTATAAGTATGCACCTCCATGCCTACCTTGTGAAGCTATTAAATTCAATTTTGCTAATAGATTCAGGATTTTTCTGATTTTATCTTTCTTCCTTATTCTTGTTAATTAATGTCCATATAAATATTTCCGTTTTACCTATACACATCAGTAATTCTACCAAATGATGTTATAGATTTTGCATTTAAGAGTCATATATATTTTAAGGAAGTTTAAAATTAAAAGTGTATTTCCTCAGATACTTATGCTTTCTATTGCATTTTCTTTCTTCCTGAAGGTTTAAAAATTTGTCTCTGCTTGAGTAACTATCATATGCAACTTTTTTAGAGGAGATCTGCTGGTGACATATTTACTTAGTTTTTCCCTCATCTGAGAATGTTTTTATTTCACTGTAACTCCCAAAATATTTTCACTGTATATAGGATCATACAATTCTAGGTTGATAGTTTTTCTCTTTTATCACTTTGGAGATAGTTTTCTGCTGTTGTTTCCATGGTTTCTATGAGAAGTTCACAGCTATTCAAATCATTGTTTGTGGTATATAACATGGCATTGGTCTCTAGCTGCTTTCAGTATCTTTTCTTTGTTTTTGATTTATAATGGATTTAGGTATCATTTCCTTTGAGTTTATTCTGCTTGATATTCCCTGAAATTCTCAACTCTAAATTGTCATCTCTCATGAAATTTTGGGAGTTTTTTATTGGTTTTCTTTTTATAAGTATACTTTCTGTCAATCTCTTCTTCTGTGACATCAATGGCATATATGTTAAACCTTTTGATATTGCCCCACAAGTTCCTGGGGATCTCTCTTTTAAAAATTTTGCAATTTATTTTCTGTGTTTTTAAGATCAGATAATTTTATTTGGTTTATCCTGAAGTTCACCGACTCTTCTGTCATAGTCTTCCTTCTATGGAGTACATCCTGTAAATTATTATTTAAAATGTAGCATTTTTTCCTTTCTAAAATTTCCATTTGGTTCTTTTTATACTTTCTATGTATTTTTGTATACATATGCACATTAGTATACATTCTGTGTATAAATATATATACTATGCATACATTCTGTGTATACTTGTATGTGTAAGTTACTATGTATACTTTCTGTGAATTTTTTCCTGTCACTTCAAGTATTTAACTCAAGGAACACAGTAATAATAGCTCCTTTAAAGACTAATCATCCCAATGATTGAGTCATCTTGGAATCTATTATAATTTCTCTTGAGAGTTGATCATATTTCCTTGGTTCTTTGTATGCTGACTTTTTAGATTGTATCTTGAACATAGTGTAGTGTAGAATCTTAGTCTTGTTATATTTCTTTGGAGAATGTTGTTATTTGTGTTTTAGCAGGCATTCAACTTGGATAGGTTCAGATCAATATTTCTGTCTTGCTTTCTGTGGCTGGTGGTTTAAGTCTCAGTTCATTTCTCAAAGCTTTTACTGTATTGTTAAGGTCTATCTTGTTTATAACTCAGGGCTGAGCCTAAGACCTGTCCTAGCTTTTTTAAAAAAAAAATTAATGTCCTTCTCTAACCCTCCTTGTGATTCTCTCTGCACTCTGGAGACATGGGGCTATTTTACAGGTTCATATGGCAAGATTTAGAAAGATGGGGTTTCTTCTTCCCTTCCTTCCTTCCTTCCTTCCTTCCTTCCTTCCTTCCTTCCTTGTTTCTTTCTTTATTTCTTTCTTCTTTTTTTGTACTGGGGATTGAACCCAGGGGCAGTGGCATTCTACCTCTGAGCTACCCCCAGTCCTATTTTATTTTTTTGTTTTGAAATAGGGTTTTGCTAAATTGCTAAGGATATTGTTAAGTTGCTAGGGTTGGCCTCAAACCCGCGATCCTCCTGTCTTAGCCTGCTGACTAGTGGGATTACAAGTCTTTGCACCATACTGGACAAGGTGGGGTTTCTGTGAATGTTTTCACCATCCCCTGTCACCGCCACTCTTCTCAGTTCCATAATGGTGGCCTTCCCTGGGGTTAAAGCGGTTAACAACAAAACAATAAGACAAAAAGAAGCTCACTCACTTGTATTCACTTCACCATGGTTTGAGTTTCCTCCATAATAGGGAGATTTCTGTTTACCTTTCATAGTTCTGGACAGTCTCCCTGCCTCCCCCTACCCAGGGTTTGCAGTTGTCATCCTGAGGAGAGCTGAGTGATGGTAAGCTTGTACCATCATCTGGAAGTGGACCCTGCGGTTTTCTTTTTTCATACACATTCATTTTTTTTGGTCTATCTTCCTATCATGTTTTGTTCATTTTTTCTTCTTGATTCTTAAACTGTTATTATTAATTTACTTATATTCTGCCTATTTCCAATAATTTGGGGCAGTCAGGAATATCAAGTTATCCTCAGGTTTTTAAAAGATGATGCTATGGACAGTGAATTTCAATCTGTGTGCATGGGTGTAATTAATAGAGCTAGCTGAGGACCACACAGCATGCACAAGTTGTATTTTCTTTGCTAGGACCCTTTGAAGCTGTCAGAAAGGCTGTCTTGTTGCCCATGCTCCTTTGGGTTCTCCACAGGAAGGTCGTCATCTGAAAGTAGTTGTTAGCATAGGATGGGCTCCAGAAGGGACTGTGGTCTTCTGAAATTATAGACAACATTTTTTGGGGGGTAAGTTCTTTCTCTGGAGAACCCACATTTTATTTTATTTTTTAAATTTTTATTTTTTTACAGTACTGGGGATTGAACCCAGGGGGATTCTACCTCCGAGCTATACCCCCAATCCTGTTTTTTGTTCTTTATTTCGAAACAAGGTCTCACTAAGTTGTGGAGGGCCTCACTAAGTAGCTGAGGCTGGCCCTGAACCCGGATCCTCCTGTCTCAGCCTCCCAAGTACTGGGATTACAAGTGTGCACCCCCATGCATGGCGAGAACCCACATTTTAAAAATCAATTATTAAATGATTCCATCTCCCAGAAAGGTAAAGATACAATATTCACTACCAATGTCTAGATGGATTGAGGGAAAATGTGGAACTTTTTTTTGTGTGTTGTGTATGTAAAGGAAAAATGTCCTTATTTTTATTTAGTCCTTTGTCCTCCTCAGATTTTATTTTTATTTAAAAAAATTTTATTAACAAAGATCAGATATATTCAAGGTGTGCAATGTGTCTTGATTTTTAAAATCTTTTTATATATCATAGACTGGTCTTTTTTGTGTAATGTAAGCTGCAAGTATTTTCTACTGGGTTATACTGTCTTTTGAGTTTGCTTATGGAGTGCTTCTCTATTTTTTTACTTTATTTAGGGAATTTGTATGTATAAATTAATTAGATTTTACATTTTTTTATTTTGAACTTTGATTCATAGTTTGAAAGATTTTTCCTTATATTTAGATCACAAAGAGCCAGGCGTGGTAGTGCACGCTTGTAATCCCAGTACTTGGGAGGCTGAGACAGGAGGATCTGGGTTCGCGGCCAGCCTCAGCTACTTAGTGAGGCCCTCTGCAATTTAGTGAGACCCTGTTTCAAAGAATAAAAAAAATAGGACTGGGGGTGGAGCTCAGAGGTAGAATGCCCCTGGGTTCAATCCCAAGTACCACACACAAAAATGTATTTAGATCATAAAGGAAATATAGTACTTGCATAGCTTTAATTTTTGCATTTTGATCTATTATCTACTTGGGCTTTATCCTGGTATACATGAAGTAAAATATGAATTCTATATTATATTATCTAAAGTATATATTTAGTTCCTTCATGAATTTGCAAAGTAGTCTTTTCACTAATGATTTCAGGTGTCACTTTTAAAAATATAAACTAATAGCTCATTAATATAAATGAACCAATTTCCAAATAGAATTGGTTTTAAAAATTTTGTATTTTGTTTCTTTGGAAATATATATGTATTAGTTATCAATTATAAAGTCTTTTAATTACAGAGCCTATATAGAATATTTTAATACCTGGCAGTAATAGAAATGGGATAATTTGAATATATTTTAAATAGTATTTATTGCTAGGTTCTAGTGTTGGTGCTTGATGTGTAATGTTTGAATCTAACAGCCATGTTCATTATAGTCAGAAAAATTGCCACACTTCTTATATAAATATTATGGGTAGAAAGGCTGATGTTTCATCCAAAGGGATTAATATTCAATAGTGGAAATTCAGCTTTGGGTCCCCTATGTAAAGAATCTATCTTTAATGGACAGAGCTCTTTTTGACACATTAAACATTTCTGTAAATGATTCTATACCCTTTGTAAGTATAGAGGCAAGGTTTTCTTGAGTCAGACACAGGCAACAATCAGCCAATATTCTAATTTTAGCAGTCAGCTATATTAAAGCAGGGCAGAGGACCTGGGACAGGAAGGGTTAAAAAGGGCCATCTATATAAAGAACAAAAACAGGGAAGGTTAATAAGAATGACTAGGCAAGGACTATGGAATCAAAACAAAGCTTCATCCCCTTCTGTGGGCTGCGTTCTGAGGACAATCTGTGTGAACAAGGATGGGGGTAGGTGAGCAGACAAGTGACCCTGGGAAATTAGAGCCCTCCAGTCCTTAGTTTGATTGAAACCGGGCAAAATACATGGGGCCCCCAAGACCCAATTCTGACAATCACAAAAGAGCAGATGGGGTATAAGGAGGTATAAAAGCTCACCTTCCAAGAACTTCAATGATTATTCTCTTTTGGGGGCCCCTCCCCCCTCTATGGGTGGAGTTATTTTTTGTTTTCTATCTTTCCTTGACTTACAAGTGGACTTTCATATTTCTATACCCTTCATTAGTCCTTGGACTTCATTTGTTGAAATCCACTGTACAAGAACCTGATAAGAGGAGATACCCTGTATAAATATGAAGTTTGAATATTTGCTTTTAATTTTTGAAAATAATAAAGATAAGTTGTCTGGCTTTGAAATCAGTGATGAGGAGCAGTCACCACATCTGTTTCTTAGCTTAAAAATCATTGCTTGGGTTCATTATTTGGGTTTGCCCATATCCCCAAACTTTATTCTGTTTATATATACTAATTTACTCATATTTTTGTAGTCCCCTTTGCAATCTTACAAAAGACTCATACAATTAAGAAAAAAAATCAGGAAAAAAGGGTGAACTCTTTTCCATCTAATAGTGTATTTTTAGAATGGTCCAAAGGTCTTTTATTTATATTTGGATGAGGCTGATAGAAACAACTTTAAATTCCACCTGTGTTGGAAGATTAATCAAATCTACCCTAATACAGAAAGTTGGCTGGTTCAAAATAATGGAGAAAACTTTTTTTGTGTTGCTGTTTTATTATCAATAGGAAGTAAGCATAAGTCAAAATGTAGAAACAAAAGTGAGCAAAGAGAGAAATTAAATGGTGGGAGCTTCTGAGATTCTTGACCTACAAAGCATTTTTCAGAGACAGGGTGGGAAGCAAAGGGAAAACTTGACAATGGGCAAGGTTTGGGGGAAGAAGTGTGGAGAATGTGTCAGGGTCCATTAGTGAGGAAGAAAGTCCAGACCATTCGGGAGGTCCTGGCAGATTTTGTACACAGTTTGACTTCTCAGATGAACCAGTGAAGCCCAATTAAGAGATCTGAAAAAGTCTATCTGATGATTTCAGGAAAAACTAGAACCAGCTAGGACCAGATTCTCATATTTTTTATGCAAAGTTCCTCTTCTTGTCTGAGATATTAAATAATTGATTGCCAGACTACAGAAGAGCGTGGGTATTTAAGCCAAGGAAAGATAGAGGACAAAAACGGCTCCCTCGCCCCAAAGAGAGTAATCAAAGAAGGTCTTGGGAGGTGAGCTTTTATACCTTCTTGTGGTCCCCCATCTGCTTTCTGTGATTGGTCAGAATTGGGTCTTAGGGGCCCAATGGCTTTTGCCCAGTTTCAGTCCTTAATTTGAATCGTTGTCTTGTGCGCTGGGGGGCTTTAATCTCCTGGCACCACTTGTCTGGAGACACCCTTTTTGACACAGGTTGCCCTCAGAACGCAGCACACAGAAGGGGCTGAAGTCTTGTTTTGATCTCCATAGTCCTTGCCTGGTGACTGTTACCCTTATATCTTATTAACCTTCCCTGGTTTTGTTCTTTATTCAGACGGCCTCTGGTAACCCTTCCTGTACCTGCCTCATTTTGACTCTAAAATGATTTCTTTTTTTGTTAAGCAAATAAGATAAAAATAAATCACTTAAATGTAATATATATAATGGTGATTCAACTCATAAGCTTCTTTTACCATATTTTAAAAAATAAAATCAAGTAGTAATATTTATTCCTTATTCATCCCAGATATTACTGTATTGCTATAAGGTCCAGTTTCACTTTGCTAGAGATTTTATTTTCATGGATTGGATTTTTTTTTTTTAGCACATAGAAAATCTTTTTTTTTTTTGTCATCATCAGAAAACTCAGCTGCTCTGGCAGCTGTGTGATGGCAGCTGGTCACGCCGAGGCCTGTGGCCATGATCGGTGACTGTGGATGGGTTGAGGAGCTGGGCCAGCTTCATCCTTTTGGGTCTGGCTGAATCTGGTCTAAAGGTCCCAGTGTATTTGAATAGGAATCACAGGCAATTGATAAAGAAATCTGACAGATGGGGAGTTTTGATAAACAAAGGCACATTTTACATGGAAATAGTGAATTAAAATCTCACAGACTTTTCAAGAAAATAAGTCTTGGACAGCAGCCTGAGTAACACTGTTTCAGATGATATGAGTACCTAAAGTAAATTGAACTAGGCAACAGGAAAGGATAGCAATTTAAATTTTATTTACTGATCATTTCAGAAATTTGCACACATGAATGCAAGTTGCTTTGAATTATTTGATGTTCAGAAGTGATTATAATGTCATTTTAGTGGATAATGGTTATTTATGAATTTGAATTCTCCTAACTTAGATTACATGATTAGTTGGACAGGCAAGGTTGAATTTTAAAAATAAGGTGTTTAAGCAAGATGAATAATTTCCTAATTGACTGTCATTTCCATTTTCAGCTAATGAAGCGAGTCCACTCACACAGTATCCACTGGGCCAATGAAAGCCTCGTGTGTATGATGGTGTTCTCCTAAATGAATACAGTCCCTGGCTGATTTTACCCTCTCTGAACCGTGATTTTCTATTTTCAACTTAAGTTCTCTCTCTCTCTCTCTGCCTACTTATTTCTGTACCTTGAATTTCAGATTCAAGTTTTCTTGACTTCAGTCATCTATTCTGACAGTCTTTTTTTTTCTTTTTTTCGCTCTGCCATGGCACTGTCTCTCAGAGAGCATTGGGATATTTATTCTTTTGTCTGGACACATTCTTGTTTAAGAGATAGTCCATTCCCCACTTCAGCCATGACTGATTGACTGAATTCTCCTCACTCATCTCTGTACATCATGTGTTTGCCAGAACATTGTGTGCAGGTACCATTTTTTTAATAGCAACTTGTATAAAAATCATACATGTGTTAGTTACAAAAATTAAAAATATTTGGCAAAGTTTTAGAAGGTTTTCAGAAACAATATTCCTTTGCTTATTTTTAATAGCTCTAATGTTTAAATCAATAAAACTTTATTTTTCAAGATAGTTTTAGACCTAGGCACTATGTAATAAGTAGAATGACCATTTTCCAGTTAGGATTAATTTTACAATATAAAATAAGTTTTTTGCCTCAGTCTATTTTTTGACATTCATTATAATATATGGATCTGTTTAAAAAACTACCCATTATGAGAAAGACTATAAGAAATCAAATTGTTTTTTTTTAAATGGGTAGAAAAGTAGCCTCAACAATTCAATTGGTCGTAAAGATGGCCAAAGTCATATTTCCATTGTGACTTTTCTTAACACAACTGGCTTCTTCTCGTCCCTTGCTACAGTGTGGTCTGTAGACAAGCAGAACTGGCCTCACTTGGGAGCTTATGAAAAATGCAGGTCCCACCTCTCTCCCTTACTGAGTCAGAATCAGCATTTTAATAAGAAGCATAGGCGATTTGATTCCCACACTTATAAAAGTCTGAGAAGCACTGATCTAGACAGTCTAGTTTGAAATACTCTCTTCTGCATTTTTTTGTGGTACTGGAGATTAAACCCAGGGGTGCTCTACCACTGGGCTACACCACTGGCCCTTTTATGGTTTTATTTTGAAATAGAGTCTCTTTAAGTTACCATGTGCTGGCTTTGAACCTGTGATTCTCCTGTCTCCGTCTCTCAAGTACTAGGGTGGCAGGTGTGCACCGTGGCTTATTCTGCAAATATTTTGATTGGCTAGTGACTGGGTGTGATATCATGGCAATACAAACCCCCAATGACATGGAAGCCTCAGAGGGGCAGGTTTTCCTACAGAGAATCAGTACTTTTTAAACAAAATATTTGTATTCATTGCACATTAGTGGAAAGGTTTGAGAACCATGAGTACTTGAACATAATTCTTTTAAAATTGACGACTTAGAGAGAGGAGAGAGGAGGGGAGAGGATGGGGAGAGAAGAGGGGAGGAGAGGAGAGGGCTCACTGTATGAAATAGCTATAGCCAGTGGAAAGGTTGATATATAACTGAAAAAGTTTACTCATTGCTGAATGGTGTTTTGATGATGAGATGGAAGATATTTTTACCAACAAATCAGTTAATATAAGCTAGAGATTATTATTATTAATGTATGGATGGTTCTAGAGGGAAGAACACACGTGAAAGATATTCTTATGGTAAAACTGTGTATAGAGAAGAACATACATATAAAATTATAGTATATATATAGTATATATATATATAGTATATATATATATATATTGTGTGTATGTGTGTGTGTGTGTGTGTGTGTGTGTGTGTGTGTGTGTGTGTGTGTGTGTGTGTGTGTGTGTGATAC
>PVJS01064902.1:0-10115 GCA_004027185.1 Glis glis | reverse complement strand
CCCTACCCCCATACCACCAAAAAAAAAAAAAAAATAGGGCTGGGGGTGTAGCGCAGAGGTAGAATGCCCCTGGGTTCAATCCCCAGTACCAAAAAAATAGGTCTGGGGGTGTAGCTTGGAGGTAGACCGGCCCTAGGTTCAATTCCAATACCAAAACCAAAAACAAACAAAAACTTAATTATTTTGCAGTACTGGGGATTGAACCCAGGGGCATTCTACCTCTGAGCTACACCCCCCAGCCCTCTTTTATTTTGAAACAGGGTCTTGCTAGGTTGCTGAGAGTCTCACTACTTGCTGAGGCTGTCCTGGAACCTGCTGCGATCCTCCTGTCTCAGCCTCCCAAGTACTGGGATGACAAACGTGCGCCACCACGCCAGGCTTTAAACTTCCATTTTAGAGGTGGGGAAATTGAGGCTGAGCAGGGTCAGGTGTCAAGGTCCCCACTCTCTCCCCCGACAGGTGAGGTCCGCGCCCACCTGCTGCCCTCCAAGGCCTGCCGCCCCCGGGCTCCTGGGTCCCTCTCCTCGGACCCAGGACACTCCCTCTCGCCCCCACCGCTGCCCAAGAAGACGCTCACCCGGGCGCGGTCTCTGCCCACCCGCGGGGTCGCCAGCCCCAGCTCCGCCCGCGCAGCGCTGGCGTCCGACAGCGTGGACGAGAGCCAGGCGGAGCCCCGGCCAGCCGGTCCCCCCGCGCAGCTGCCCTCCAGCACGCCCGATGGCGCGCTGAGCCTCGCCGGCCGCCGCCTGCGGAGCCCCGAGGCCGTGCACGGGGCGCTGGCGGCCCTGCAGCTCCAGGGCCTCGGTCGCATCCACGTCCGGCTCCGGGATCGGCTCCTGGGGGGCCGCCCGGGCCCCTGCAGCCCCGACCACGGCCTCCGCCTGCTGGACGGCGCGCCCTGCGTGGAGAGCGGGGACGCCCTCTACTACCCCGTGGTGCGCGTGGGCAAGGACGCCTGGCACGTGCTGGCCGCCAAGGTGAGCCTGGCCGCGCCGCCCGGTGATGGTCCCCAGGGTCCCCGCGGGGGCTCAGCCCGGGACTGCTCAACTTGGACCGGGTGCTTCCTTTGCAGCTGACACCCGAAGGGACCCTGGGAACCGAGTTTCTAAAGTGGGGTGCCACGGGGAGGGGGTGCAGGACGCGCGCCTGCAAAGCCAGCACATCCCGAGGCCCAGGCGGGAGGATTGCAAAGCAGGAGTCTGAGGCCAGCCCGGGCAACTTAACGAGACCCCCCATTTCCAAATAAAAGATAGAAAGGGCTGGGTGTGGTTCAGTGGTAGAGAGCCCCTGGGTTCCATCAGGAAAGAAGGGAAGGAGGGAAGGAGGGAGGGACCACTAAGGTGTGTTGAGCATTCTTTTTTTTTTTTTTTTTTTTGCGGTACCGGGGATTGAACCCAGGGTCATTTTACCTCTGAGCTACACCCCCGGCCCTATTTTTTATCCTTTATTTGAAACCGGGTCTCACAAAGTTGCGGAGGGCCTCACTAAGTATCTGGGGCTGGCCGCAAACCCGGATCCTCAGGTCTCGGCCTCCCAACCAAGTACTGGGATTACAAGCTTGCGCCACCACGCCCGGACTGTTGAGCCTTCTTATACTTTGCATTTTTTTTTTTTTTTCTGTACTGGGGATGGAACCCAGGGGCATTCTACCTCCCAGCTACACCCCAGACCTATATTTTATTCTTTATTTTGAAACAAGGTCTCACTAAGTTGCTGAGGCTGGCTGCAAACCTGTGGTCCTCCTGTCTCAGCCTCCCAAGTACTGGGATTGAAAGTATGTGCCACCATGCCTGGCTATACCTTGCAATCTTCTTTTTTTTTTTTTTTTTTTTTTTTTGCGGTACCAGGGATTGAACCCAGGGGCTAGAGCTACACCCCCAGCCCTATTTTTTATTCTTTTATTTTGAAACCGGGTCTCACGAAGTTGCGGAAGCCTCACTAAGTAGCTGAGGCTGGCCTCAAACCCGGATCCTCCGGTCTCCGCCTCCCAAGTACTGGGATTACAAGCGCGCGCCACCACGCCCGCTACCTTGCAATATTCTAAGGACATTTATTTATTTATTGCCCTATAGGGGAGGGAACCCAGGGTGCTCTACTACTAAGCTACATTCCCAGCTCCCCCCTCTTTTGAGGTATTGGGGACTGAACCCAGGGGCATTCTACCTCTGAGCTACACTCCCAGCCCTTTTTATTTTTTATTTTGAAACAGGGTCTCACTAAGTTGCAGAGGGTCTTGCTAAGTAGCTGAGACTGGCCGCAAACCTGCGATCCTCCTGTCTCAGCCTCCCAAGTACTGGGATGACAGGCATGTGCCACCATGCCCAGTTAGTTTATTTTTTATTTGGATACAGGGTCTCACTAAGTTGCCCAGGCTGGCCTCAAACATATAATCCTCAGGCCTCGGCCTCCCCAGTCACTGGGATGACAAGTGTGCACGACTGCAGCTGGCTTCGATGACCTGTTTAAAAAATATTTTCAGCCAGGTGTGGTGGCACACGCTTGTCATCCCAGTACTTGGGAGACTGAGACAGGAGGATCGCTGGTTCGCGGCCAGCCTCAGCTACTTAGTGAGGCCCTCCGCAACTTAGTGAGACCCTGTTTCAAAATAAAGAATAAAAATAAGGCTGGGGGTATAGCTCGGAGGTAGAATGCCCCTGAGTCCAATCCCCAGTACTGAGCTAGCCAGGCATGGTGGTGCATGACTGTAATCCCAGTACCTGGGAGGCTGAAACAGGAGGATCACAGGTTCCAGGCCAGCCTCAGCAATTTAGTGAGGTCCTGTTTCCAAAATTTAAAAAAAGGGCTAGGGATGTGCCTCAGAGGTTGAACACCCCTGGGTTCAATACCCAATACCAAAAAAAAAAAAAAAAAGAAGAGAGGGGTGGTAAGCAGGGATGTAGCTCAGTAGTAGAGCACCCCTGGGTTTAATCCCCAGCGCTGCGCTCACACACACACACACACACACACACACACACACACGCCAGAAAGGCCCTTTGGCAGACAAGGAACTTTGACCTCTGAGCCTCCATCTTCCCTGGTTTAATTTTCCTAAAACTCATCATTGGCCACTGGCATCAAATTGCCACGAGCCCTGCTTGTGGCGTGCAGGCCGGCCGGGTCTCCGCCTGGTCGGGGCGCTGGACGGGAGGGAGAGCTTCGGGAAGGGCGGGCCGCTGGGGACAGGCTGTGCCGGGGGCTTGCGGGTCTCCGTGGTCCCAGGTCTGACTCCACTTCTGTCCCGCAGGTGCCCAAGCCGGGAGCCCAGGAACCCCAGCCCTGGGGCGTGGAGCTGCAGGCCTCGCTGCCCCCGCACTTCAACCTGCAGGGCCTGTGCGGCCTGGTGCCCGAGGGGGCGCTGCCCGCGGCGCCCTGGGGAGGCCCTGCGGCGCTGGCGACCGAGGTGCCCGAGCGCACGGTGGCCCAGTGGCTGGCGGAGGCGGGCGCGGAGCGGCCGGCGGAGTTCGCGTGGACCGTGGCCCTGATGTTGCTGCAGCTCAGCGCGGCCCTGGAGCGCCTGGAGGCGCACGGCGCGGCCTTGGCGGAGCTGCGGCCCGAGAACCTGCTGCTGGCGACGCCGCGGGGCTGCGCGGCCGGGGGCCCCCCGCGCCTGCTGCTCGCTGACTTCGGCCGTGTGCACCAGCGGCCCCAGGGCCCCCCGGGCGCCCACGCGCTGCAGCTGGGCCGCCTGCTCCGCGCCCTGCTGGGCCCCGCTGCGCCCGTGGCCTCGCCGGTGGCCCAGGGCCTGGAGCGCCTGGCGGCTCAGCTGCCCCGAACGCTGCCCTCGGCCGCCCAGACGCGGGGCGCTTTGCAGACGCTGCTCTGGGGGCCGGGGCCGGAGCTGCGCGGCCGCGGGGCGCCGCGGGGGCCCTGGCTGCAGGTGCGCCGCGCCGCGCTGGTGGTGCACCTGGCGGAGCGGGCCGCGGGTGGGGAGGCGCCCGACCTGGAGGACTGGCTGTACTGTGAATACCTGACCGAGGCCACCGAGACGTCGCTGGGCCACGCCCTGGAGCTACTGTGGGGCTGACCCCGAGAAAGAGGGAGCACCCTTCCCAGGGCTGGGCTGTGCTGGTGTCGCCAGGCGAGGCCAGCAGAGGGCACCGGGGTGTGACACCTCCAATTCTGGCCTCTCCCACGCTGCCCCTGCCAGGGCTGGGGGCTGAAGGCCAGTGCGTCCTGAGTGTAGCCCCTGCCAACCAAGTGTCTGTCTTCCAGCAGTAGGCGGGCCACCTTCTGGTCCTGGGTCTCTCACTGTCCCGAGTACCAGGACCAAAGGCACTGCTGGTCTTGGAGCACCACCTCATGCTCAGGATGGCCAGTGAGTGCCAGTACCAGTGACCCAGACCCCTGCCAAGATTGCCTGGTGGTCTCCAGGGGGAAGGAGGGCCCCGGAACCGTAGGCGCCCAGCCTGCCCCACAGGAGCCTGCCCCTGCCCCACCTGTCCTCCTTCTAGCCTCCAAGCCTTTGTATAGGCTGTTCCTTCAGCCAGAGGGTCCCTGGCCCTCCTCTTCTAAGGAAATAAAATTGCCCCTCGTAGGCCCTCTCTGGCTCCACACTCTGCTTTCTCCCCCACGTGTTCACCATCTGGAAGTATGTTTCCTCTCTGTTACTGCCCTCCTTGTCCACAGGCTGTGAGCTCCCTGAGAGCCATGGCCAGGCTGACAGTAGGTGCACAATAGCATAGGGATAGCTAGGCACCGTGACACACACCCGTGACCCAGTACTTGGGAGGCTGAAACAGGAGGATCACGGGTTGGAGACCAGCCTCAGCAACTTAGACCTGTTTCAAAATAAAGAGCCCAGTGTGGAGGTGCAGGCCTGTAATCCTGGTACTTGAGAGGCTGAAACAGGAGGATCAGAGGTTGGAAGCCAGCCTTGGCAACGTAGCAAAGCTGTTTCCAAATAAGACCTGTTTCCAAATAAGAAGTAAAAAAAAAACCAGGCTGAAGATGTAGCTCAGAGGTAGAATGTCCATAGGTTCAATCCCCAGTAGCAAAAATTAAAAATTAAAAGAAAAAACCAGCAGAGATGATGGGGTAACTGCAAGGAGACGACTCAGCAGGGGCCTGAAGGAATGGAGTCTCCATTTAGGCCTGAGGGCCTCTCCCTGGGGACCTTGGTGACACCCTCTCCATTCCATCCCTCTCTAGCAATCCTTGGGGAGTGGTAGTCTTTCCAACCTCCAGAGTAACACATCCTACTTCAGCTCAAACACCTCCCAGGGGTCCCTAGCACCCTCAGAATACACACAGGGATCCTCCACAGTTTCTGTATATTCTCTGGCCAAGCCACGCGTGGTGGTGCATGTCTATAACCCCAGTACTTGGGCGGCTGAGACGAGGCTCACAGGTTCGAAGTTAGCCTCAGCAACTTAGTGAGACCCTGCTTCAAAATAAAAACAGCTGGGGGTGTAATTTGGAGGTAGAACATCCCTGGGTTCAATCCCAGTACCCAAAAAAAATCTGAAGCCGGGTGTGTTGGCACATGCTTGTAATCCCAGTACTTGGGAGGCTGAGACCAGAGGATCTGGGTTCCCAGCCAGCCTCAGCTACTTAGTGAGGCCTCGGCAACTTAGCTACAAGTGAGACCCTGTTTCAAAATAGAGAGTAAAAAACAGGGCTGGGGGTGTAGCTCGGGAGTACAATGCCCCTGGGTTCAATCCCCAGTACTGCAAAAAACAAAAACCCCTGGCCTGCCCTGTGCTGTATTTACGCTTGGAGGCTATTTCTGGCCTCCAAGCCTTTGCACACGTTGCTTCTTCCACTGGAAACTGCCTTTCTATCGCTCTGGTTCATCTCCTACCCAACACCCCAGCTTCCCTTCTCTGTACACATGAGGCTCAAAAGGGCTAGAAATGTGTCTCCAGCCTTGTCACCCTTGTCCCTCATTTGCCTGGAGTCAACCCCTCGTGATGCACCTCTCAGGCGAGACCAGCAGGGGGAGCAGCAGGCCTGCAGATGGCGGTGGGCTCTGGCCAGTGCCCAGCAGGTAACCCAGCCCAGTGCAAGCCCAGCCCACCTGCTGTGGGCCAGAAACCAGTGTGTGTTCTAAGACCCTCCCAGGGGCAACAGCATGACTCAAGGACCCAAGGCCACATCCCCTAGCCCAGACCAGGGTTTGCAGCCTTGAAGGGCCTATGGATGGCCTGAGATTGAGGTGGGCCAACAAGAGCCAGCCAGGTCATAGGGCAGGTCAGGAAGTGCAACCAGCAGCTGGGTGCCACTGCCTACAATCCCAGTATTTAGGAGGGAGGCTGAGGCGAGATGGCAAGCTTCAAAAACTAAAAAGGGCTAGGGATTTAACTCAGTGGTAGAGTGCCCCTGTGCAGTCCTAAGTACTACCAAAAAAATTAGCATAAACCAGCTGGGTGTGGTGGAGCACACTTGTAATCCCAGTACCTGGGAGGCTGAGACCAGAAGATCCCAGTTCACAGCCAGCCTCAGCTACTTGGTGAGGCCCTCTGCAACTTAGTGAGACCATGTTTCAAAATAAATTAAAAAATAGGGCTGGGGGTGTAGCTCGGAGGTAGAATGCCCCCCGGGTTCAACCCCCAGTACCACACACACACACACAAAAAAACCCCATAAACCAGGTAGAAACTGGACTTGATCCACCAGACCTTTGGGTGCGGGATGGGCTCAGGCTCTTGCTCCGATCCCATGCACTGGGCCAGGCCACAGCTGGCAGGTCCTGACACTCCCCAGCCCAGGGCACCCCTCCCAGGTTCCCAGTTCCAAATTAACACCAGGAGCCAGCAGAGGTGTAATCATTTTTATTGATTTTCGAGAGCAATAAGAGGGTAGATTAATAACTATCTTTCCAAGTTAAGAGACCTAAAGACTGTTTCCAAAAGACTTCAAATAAGAAACTCCTCAACGTACAAGGATAATCTGAATCATCTTAAACCAGCAATAAAAAAGTAAAATATAAATTTTTATTTAGAATTAAAGCAAATACTTCAGTATCACAAACACAATATTAAACTTCAAGAAATATACGCTAATTTGGAGTGAGCGTTTATTTGCACAATTACAACATGCGGACAAACCCAGGAGAGACAGGAATCTGGCGTCCACCCAAGCTCGCGGCGGGCGCCCTGCGCAAGGGCCCGCCTGACAAGGGGGAACTGCTGGCCTTCAGGGGCTCAGCCTCCAGCCCCATCTGCCAGTGAGGAGCCGCGTGGCCGCTACTCCTCCTCCCCTGAGGACTCTCTCTCAAATGTGTAGGCCATGAAGCAAGCGTCGGGTCTCTTGGGGACAAGGGGATGCCCTGGTCTCACAATCTCAAAGCCCAAAAAGCTGAAGGTCCGGAGCAAGGCGGCTGCGGAGAAACACTGTCAGAGCCTGTGGCCACCCAGGATCCGCCCGACACACCTGCAGAGCCCAGGGCCTCCCAGCAGTAAGGGGAAGTGGACAGAGCAGACCAGGGAAACTCCCACCAAGTGCAGGTCAGGGCAGAGGTGAGCCAAGCAGGAGATAGGCCAGGCTCCACCCACCCCATCCCGCAGAACCAGGGCGACAGGCCAAATCACCTACCTCTGTCCTCCCGGTTCTTATGGAAGCAAATGAAGACATGGTCAGCATGGAGCTGCTCCTCCGCAAACTCGAGAAGCACTGCGAAGCTGAAAGAAACACGGCCGTCAGTGCCAGTCCTGCGCATGCCCTCTGACCCTGCCCCTGGGACCTTCCGCCTCGCCTGGAAGGTGTTTACAGTGGGCACCACGGGCATTAGGCTGGATCCTTCTGTGATGGGATGGCTCATCCTGGGCATGGCAGGGTGCTGAGCAGCACCCTTTCCCCCACCCTACCAGGACAACTAAGTTTCCAGACACTGCCAGTATCCCCTGGGGATAGGATCCCCTTGGGTGAGACCTGCTAACACCCTTCTTAAAATGGGAGACCCCAGCTGGGCGTGGTGGCGCATCCTTGTAATCCCAGTACTTGGGAGGCTGAGCCAGGAGGATCGCAAGTTCTCGAAGCCAGCTTCAGTAACTTAGCGAGATCTTGTTTCCAAGTAAAAAATAAAGCTGGGTGTGGTGGCCCACACTTGTAATCCCAGTACTTGGGAGGCTGAGACCGGAGGATCTGGGTTCGCGGCTAGCCTCAGCTACTTAGTGTAGCTCGGAGGTAGAATGCCCCTGGGTTCAATCCTCAGTACCACAAAAAAAAAAAAAAAAAAAAAAGAAAACCAAATAAAATAGGTCTGGAGATGTGGCTTAGATGTAGAAGGCCCCTGGGTTCCATCCCCACTACCACAAAAAAATAAAAATCAAATCTCTTCCCCACTCCAGTAAGGCAGTGCTCACTGGCCTTACACAGGATCTCCCTACCTGTCTTTGCTCCCCTCGGGCAGCGCGCCGGCTGGGATCTCGATGTAGAGGCTGCTGTTGCTCCACACCGCTCTCCAGTTAATGTGTTTGGCATCCGTGAGCCTGGACTGGACGTTAAGTATTCTCGTCTTGTTATTAGACGTTAGTTCCTCTGTTACATTCAGCCGATTATCCTGTCACAGGAAAGAGACAAGTCTGGTGTCTCAGGAACCCCATTTCACGAGGTGGACCACCCCTTGATGTAAGGCAGTGCCCAGGGCTGCTGCAACCTGGGAAATCTGGAAAGGGACCACAGTTCCAGTTGCCCACCCCAGGCTCCAATAGGAGTCTGCAAAGCTATTCTTTCCGGTGAACTCAGAGTCCCATTAACAAAATCATGAGCCCTGGGCGGCAGGAGGCCCCCCCCCCAGCTCAAGCCTAGATGGCATTCAGCACCCGCTCTCCCCCACCTAGGCACTGGCCAGCCCAAGGGGCCCGGGTACTTACAGAGTAAAATAAGTTAGCTGAAAGATTGTGATCCCTCTGACTATTCCCTCGCCCACCTGGGATCTTCAGGGGTGGGTGAGGGACATCAGGAGCACCACTGAGGCCCTGGACCCAGGTTACTACAGCAATTGAGGGAGACCCTGGAACTGGAAGAAAGGGCTGGTTAGGAGGCAGCACTCAGAACGCCAGCAGACCCCGGGAGCCTCTCAACCAACTTCGGCTCTGACAACCCAGAGTCCACTACCTGCTGGGACCTGCCACTCCCCTCACCCTGTGTCCTCCGCTGTTTGCACAAAGCTTCCACTGCGAAAACACAGGATGGATGCATTGAACTCCTGCAGACTGCAATGCACAAACCAGTGTCCCCCCCCACCCCAGCTCCGGGGTGGCAGTCTTGCCCAACCCCAGCTCATCAAGTTTCACTTCCCGTTTTGAATCTCAACATTTCAACTTCCCCTTTCCAATCTCAGGCTCCAAGAACCTGAACCTCTAACCTTTTTAAGAGGCCAGCCACCTATCTGTCTCTAAGGAAACCTCTTGGCAGAAAATCTTTTGTTGTCTGACAGGGCCCAGGGCCGGCTGGCTCTTTGGATTCGTTTCTGGTGACACACCGCTGCCCGCTGCTCGGCCGGAGCCCCTCCCGCACCCTGAGCCCAGGCCTCGGTTGCGTCACATCGCAGACACGCCTCGAGCCCTGGGGAGATTTTCACAATCGCGCAGCCAGCAGCCATTTGCTGTGCAGTGTAAACAAGCCCCAAAGTTGCCTCCATTTTGCACAGCTCCCACGGGGGACCCCAAACCGCGGTCCCGCAGGTAAAGGCGGCTCAATCTTCCGGTAGCTGGGCTAATAGAGCCCACCTCGGATCACCCCCCCAAGGCACGGCTAGGATCCTACCGGCCGAAACACGGACGCGGTCACGAGCCCGTTTTGACCACCCGCTCGTCCCAGAAGGCGGCGGGCGGGGGGGTCTTCGCCGTGCGCCTTGGGGAGGCTGTGAGGCCGCACCACCTCCCCCTGCCCCAGGACACACCTCGGAAGAGCGCCTAGGGCACCATCTATGTGGTCGGCCTCACTCCCAGCGTCCTCAGGGGCCTGCGCCATGCCAAGCTTAACTCGGGGCCCTTCTAAAAGAGACTGTTCGCCCAGGAAGCGCTCACGGCTCCCGAAGACAACGCTCGAAGGCCCCGACCGAAAAGTGCAGACTCATGGGACTCTTAGCCCCACTCGGCCTCCGGCCAACCCGGCCCCCAAACCTGACCCCGCCCCCACCCTGCTCCCCATCAGGGGACCACAAATCCGAT
>PVJS01064901.1:0-10121 GCA_004027185.1 Glis glis | reverse complement strand
CAGCTACTTAGTGAGGCCCTCCACAACTTAGTGAGACCCTGTTTCAAAATAAAGAATAAAAAATAGGAGCCGGGCGTGGTGGTGCACACTTGTAATCCCAGTACTTTGGGAGGTGGAGACCAGAGGATCCGGGTTCGCGGCCAGCCTCAGCTCTCTCTCTCTCTCTCTCTACCTAGTGAGGCCCTCCGCAACATCGTGAGACCCAGTTTCAAAATAAAGTATAAAAAAAATAGGGCCGGGGGTGTAGCGCGGAAGTAGAATGCCCCTGTGTTCAATCCCCGGTACCGCAAAAAAAAAATAAGAATAAAAAATAGGGCTGGGGGTATAGCTGGGAGGTAGAATGCCCTTGGGTTCAAACCCCAGTACTGCAAAAAAAAGAATGGTTCATGCATTAATTCATTCATAGTCACCAAGCACCTAGGTCTAGCTGCTGCGGCCATAGCCAGCAGTAAATGAGAAACAGCAAGTCTCTGCTCTGGAACTGTCTAGCAGGAGCGAGGAACAAAGAAACAAGATCGTAGCAGATGGCAATAAAGGTCTCAGGAATGAGAAAACAGAAAATAAAACAAATGAAACAGAAAGTCTCTCGGACGGCCCCAGTAGATGGGTGATCCAGGAGGGCCTAAGGGGCGGAGGGGTCAGCCGTGCGGGGAGTGAGGGGCGGAGCGGGCCAGGCAGAGGCACTAGCGCGTGCCAAGGCCCAGGGTGGGACCCAGTTCTGCACCTGTGTGTGCAAAGGAGGCTGATCATTGCTGTCACCTGGCCCGGCTCCCAGGACCGCGTAACCCTTGCTATTTCCCCAGATCATGATGGAGGAGCAGCTCCTCCTGCAACAGCAGACGTTGACGGCCCTCCAGGAGCAACGGGAGTCACAGAAGCACGGATTCGAGGAGGAGATCATGGAGTACAAGGAGCAGATCAAACAGCATTCCCAGACGATCGTGAGTCTAGAGGAGAGACTCCAGAAAGTGACCCAGCACCATAAAAAAATAGAAGGAGAGATCGCCACCCTGAAGGACAATGACCCAGGTAGTCGGGGCAGCTTCCGCCCGTCCTCTGGTCCCACAGCTGGCCAACGAGAGAGACACTCCTCTAATCCCAGTACTTGGGAGGCTGAGACAGGAGGATCACAGGTTAGAGGCCAGCCTCAGCAACTTAGCGAGACCCTGTTTCCAAATAAAAAAATAAAATAGGCCGGGCGTGGTGGCGCACGCTTGTAATCCCAGTACTTTGGGAGGCAGAGACCGGAGGATCCGGGTTCGCGGCCAGCCTCAGCTCTCTCTCTCTCTCTCTCTCTCTTTCCCTCTCTCCCTCTCTCTCTCTCTCTCTCTCTACCTAGTGAGGCCTCTGCAACTTTATGAGACCCGGTTTCAAAATAAAGTATAAAAAATAGGGCCAGGGGTGTAGCACGGAGGTAGAACGCCCCTGGGTTCAATCCCTGGTACCGCACAATAAATAAATAAATAAATAAATAAATAAATAAATAAATAAATAAATAAATAAAATAGGGCCGGGGGCGTAGCTCGGAGGTAGGACGCCCCTGGGTTCAACCTCTAGTACCCAAAACAAAGCTCACTCATTCTTCGGAGTCCCTTTGCTTCTTGTCACAGAATGACATGAGAAGCCGTCCCGGGCCCACACTGGGCAGAAGCAACGCCAGTGAATTGGGGCATCCTTTGTGCCCGCCCAGCGAGGCGCGTCGAGAGTAGCACAAAGTGGGAGTCCTCTTTTCCACGTGAAAGCGTCCGGTGGGGCCCTTCCAAGGCCGCTCTGGCCCCTGGCCATTTGCAACGTGACTAGCCCACTTTCGGAGGCAGCCAGGCCGGCCTCTTACAAAACGAGCCCAGCAGAGGCTAAAAGGGGGCTCAGAACTGTGTCACATAGTCACCCTAAATGACCGAGGTCACCCGTCTTATTGCAGACACTGAGTTCCTGGAGAAGACTTCTGGAAGTAGAGGCGTCGGGCCCAGGTTTCCCCGCCTTGCACTGTTGACCAGCTGGGAAAGTCCTTGCTGGGGGCAGAGGGCCATCCCGCACAGCATCCCTGGCCTCTAGATGCCGATAGCTCTCCCACCTCATGACCAAACATGTCTCCAGACATTGCTGAATGTCCCCCAGAGGCGAACTCACCTCTGCTTGAGGGACAGGGTCGGGGTCTCCAGGTGGCCAGGCGTCTGGGCTTGCCCCACCCAGTCATGCATTCAACACTGTTAGTTGAGCATCTATTATGTTCCAGTCTTGTTTAGGCACCAGGGATTCGGCGATGGACCAGCAAGTTATTGTCCCTGCAGTTAAACAAATTCTTGCCCTGACAGGTGATCCAGGATGAACAGGGCCCCAAGGCCAGGGCAGGGAGCAGGGCTCAGTTTCCTAACCCAGAGTCCAAGCCAGAGGGAGGGTGTTGAAGCTGGGACCTGGAGGGTGACTACATCTTTGTCATGTTCCCACGTAGATGAGTGCCTGTCATAAAGCAGACATTCTAAAAGTGTTTGTTGAATGAATGAATGAGTGCCTGAGAGGAAACCAGAGGAAAGTGGGCTGAGGAGTGAGCGGGAGGTAAGGACAGGAGGCACTGAGCATGGATCCTTCTCTTTGTGTGTGTGTGTGGTGCTGGGAATTGAACCCAGAGGCATTCAACCTCCGGCTACACCCCCAGACCGATTTTATTTCTTATTTGGAAACAGGGTCTCACTAGGTTGCTGAGAGCCTCACTAAATTGCTGAGGTTGTCATCGAACCTGCGATCCTCCTGTCTCAGCTTCTCAGTACTGGGATTACAAGCGTGCACCACCACGCCCAGCTCTGGATCCTTCTTCTAAAACTCTCATCTGGGCAGGAAGGAGAAAGCAGGGCAGGCAGTGTGGCCCAGTGTGGCAGCCATGCCTCTCCAGCTGAGCTGGGCCCTTGCAGGGAGACCCCATCACTCGGATGCCTTACCTATAAATGCAATCAGGAACCCGGGCATGATGGGTGGCTGGGAAGATCCCAGGGCCTCTGCGTTAGCCCATTTTCTGTTGCTGCTAACACGGTCCCATGCACTGGGAAAGTTATAAACAAAAGAGGTTAGCCGGTGTGGTGGCACATGCCTGTAATCCCAATACTTGGAAGGCTGAGACAGGAGGATCAAGGCCAGCCTCAACAACTTAGTGAGACCCTCAGCAACTTAGTAAGAACCTATTTCAAAATAAAAAATAAAATTGGGCTGGGGATGTAGCTTGGAGGTAGAATGTCCCTGGGCTCAGCCTCTAGTACAAGAAACACAGAGAGAGAGAGAGATTAAGTCATGCTCAGGGCACCAGTGCAAGGTCCAGGGGCCGCATCTGGTGAGCTCTAAGCACTGCACTGGGAATAAACCTCCACCTTCTCAACACCTCATGATGAGGGTTAAAGTTCAACATGCTAGCCCGGCGTGGTGCACACCTGGAATCCCAGTGCTTGGGAGGCTGAGACAGGAGGATCTGGGTTCACAGCCAGCCTCAGCTACTTAGTGAGGCCCTCTGCAACTTAGTGAGACCCTGTTTCCAAATAAAAAATAAAATAGAGCTGGGGGTGTAGCTCAGAGAGAGAATTTGCCTGGGTTCAATTCCCAGAGCCAAAATAAAATAAAATAAAATAAAATAAAATAAAATAAAATAAAATAAAATAAAATAAAATAAAATAAAATAAATAAAATAAAATAAAATAGTTCAACATGCTGGATGTGGTGGCGCATGCCGGAGGATCCCAGGTTCGCGGCCAGCCTCAGCTACTTAGTGAGGCCTCCGCAACTTAGTGAGACCCTGTTTCAAAATAAATAATAAAAAATAGGGCTAGGGGTGTAGCTCAGAGGTAGAATGCCCCTGGGTTCCATCCCCAGTACCAAAAAAAAAAAAGTTCCACATGCTGTTCTAACCAAAGCCACCCCGTACACAGAGAGCCCCAGCCTGTGACACAGAGCACGCGGTGACTCTCAGGTGATGGGGAGAGGCTGCAGGGTGTGGGGAAGTTTGTAGATCGTGAGAGACACAGGTGTGATCACAGTGGAGTGGAGGGACAGCAGGAGGACAGGAATAACGTACGTGTGACCCTCTGCCACAGCCGAAAAGGAGGAGATGCGGCAAGAGCCCCCAGTGGCGCCTCCGGTGGACAGCAGTGCCAAAGAGATGGCGTGTGACCACCTGATGTGAGTACCCAAGGGTGTGCCAGGCCATCCTCGCGGGCACCCAGGGAGCGAGGGCAAACGCCAAACCCCACCTCGGGCCACGTCGTCAGAACCCGAGAAAAGGAGCTGCACCCCGAGTCTTCTCAATTCCTCCCGCGAGTCAGGCTGGTGTCTGGAAAGGCCCGGGGGGGATCTGTGCTCCGATCCTGACTCAACACTTGCTAGTTGTGTGACCCTGGACGAGTCAGGCCACCTCCCTGAGCCTCAGCGTCCTCGTCTGCAAAGGAAGGATGTCCGTGCCCGGCGCATGGAACTTTCCAGTTAATAGTGCTACTAGCTGCTTTTCCCAAGTACCTGCTAGAGACAAGCGCATTCCTGGGTGGTGTAAGCAGAGAGTGAAGGTCTTGAGCAGTGGAGAGACCAGAGTGGAAACCCACTTAAAAGGGTTAAAAGTTAAGAGGCTGGGCCCAGCGCAGTGGTGCAGGCCCGTAATCCCAGTATTTGGGAGGCTGAGATAGGAGGCTCGCAGGTTCGAGGCCAGCCTCAGCAACTTAGCGAGACCCTGTTTCAAAATAAAAATAAATAAAAAGGGCTGGGGGTGGACCTCAGAGGTAGACAGCCCCTGGGTTCAATCCCCAGGGCCAAAAATAAATATATCCAGGCTGGGGCCTGGATGCATGGACTTGGCCTCGCCACTACCCCACCCCCAGGCACCCGGGTTGAGTCACTCTGACTAGGCCTTTTTTTTGTGAATTTGTTGTGAATTTCAGAGACGACCTGCTGGCTGCTCAGAAGGAAATCCTGTCCCAGCAGGAGGTCATCATGAGGTTGAGGAAAGACCTCAACGAAGCCCACGGCAGAATGTCAGATCTGAGAGGTTTGTATGACTTCTGTGCCCCTTGACCTCCTGACCCACTGGAGATAGGAAGGAAATAAGGCCAAAGAGTCTGAAACCTCGGCCCGAAAGTCCCAGGCGGCCCTGCTTCCCCACGCACCTGCAGCACCTGTAACCCAGGGGCCACACGGACTGTGTCCTGGACGCGTCCCTGGTTCCCACCTGCCACCCAGGGCGACAGGCACACGAGGAGCTCGGACCTCCACGTTCAGACACAGCTTTCTTCTTCAGGAAGAATTTCTTTTCCTTTTTCTTTTTTTTTTTTTTTTTTTTTTTTTGCAGACTGGGGATTGAACCCAGGGGCGTTCTACCTCCGCGCTACATCCCCGGTCCTATTTTTTATACTTTATTTTGAAACCGGGTCTCACAAAGTTGCAGAAGCCTCACTAAGTAGAGAGAGAGAGAGAGAGAGAGAGAGCTGAGGCTGACCGCGAACCCAGATCCTTCGGTCTCCGCCTCCCAAAGTATTGGGATTACAAGCGTGCGCCACCACGCCCGGCATTCTTTTTTCTTTTTCTTTTTTCTTTTTTTTTTTCTTCAGTACTGGGGATTGAACCCAGGGGCATTCTACCTCCAAGCTACACCCCCGGCCCTATTTTTTATTCTTTACTTTGAAACAGGGTCTCACTAAGTTGCGGAGGGCCTCACTAAGTAGCTGAGGCTGGCCGCGAACCTGCAATCCTCCGGTCTCAGCCTCCCAAGTACTGGGATGACAAGCGCGCGCCACCACGCCCGACTTCCCCTAAGACATTGATGGCTGAACTTTCCAGAGTATTCTTTCCATAGTAAATTAGAAGGAAGTATAGTATAGAGGTTTCTTTTCCTTTGTGTGGGCTTTTTTGTTTTGTTTTGTTTTTGGTTGGTTGGTTGTTTTTGGTACTAAGGATTGAACCCAGGGACATTCTACCTCTGAGCTATAGCCCCAGCCCTTTTATTTTTTATTTTGAAACAGGGTCTCTCTCACTAGGTTTCTGAGGGTCTTGCTAAGTTGCTGGGGCTGGCCTTGAACCTGCAATCCTCCTGTCTCGGCCTCCCAAGTACTGAGATTACAGGCTAGCGCCACAATGCCTGACGTAGTACAGAGATTTCAGTGTCCTGTTCCAGAATCAGGAGCCATTGGACTCCATTCTAGACCTGCTCGTTATTGGTCACATGACCATAGGCAAGGCCCTTTACCGCTTCGAGCCTCAGTTTCTCCACCTGTGAAGCAGGGGTACTAACAGTAACTCTAGAATCTTCCTATGTAGTTCTAGAATCTTCCTATGAAGATTCAGAGTAACGCAAGTGTCTTAGTTTGGGGGTTCCCACAGAAACAGACCCTAAGACCAGAATTCCACCGTGGGCCGTTTACTCAGGACCCAGTCCCAGGAAGCACCAGCGCCGGGGTAGGAAGGGGGCAGGAAGGGGAAGAAAGTGAATGCCAGGGCGCCATGGGGCCTTGGTGCTGCTGGGCGCAGGGAGCTGGGTGAGCACGTGCCTGCAGCCACCCGCCCGGGACAGAGGGAGCTGGGGACACGCGGCCGCCTGCTCCAGTCATGGGTGGGAGGTTGCTGCAGAGGCGGCCGGGGCCTGGGCACACCCTTGGGCAAAAAGATGCAGACGTGGCCAGCTGACCATCGGCCAGAGTGCCCTAAAATGCCGGAGGGGCACAGGTGGGCCCCGGGGGCATCCTCAGGTGCAGTGCTGGGCTAGGCCGGGCGTGGGCTCGGGCTGTACTGGCCGGTGCCAAAGCCCTGAGAATTCAGGGAGCTGGGCCCGCCTTCCGGTTCTTGTGAGGTCGCTGCAGCCGAGGCGGGAGTCCCTCACGGGCTTTCCTGCCGCTGCAGGGGAGCTCAGCGACAAGCAGAAGATGGAGCTGGAGCGGCAAGTGGCCCTGGTCCAGCAGCAGAGCAGCGAGCTGAGCGTGCTCAGGGCAAAGATGGCGCAGATGAGCGGCCTGGTGGAGAAGAAGGACCGGGAGCTGAAGGTCCTCAAGAATGCGCTCAGGTGCGGGGAGGGGTCCGCATGGTGTGGGGGCCCCGGAGCTGTGCACAGAGAGGGCTCACTAAATGCTGGCTGAGTGAATGCATGGAGGAATGAATGAATGAAATGTGTTTCATTGTTTTACAGCTTAGTTCTATGCTTCTCAAACATTCCTGCCCCATATCCCAGATGACTGGTCATAGCTTAAATGCCACTTCCTCCAGGAAGCCCATCCTGACTCCCCCTCACCAAATACAGCTAAGGGCTCCAGCTGTGAGTGGGTCCCTCAGCCCCTGCGCTCTGCCTGGCCTGCTGCTTGCCACACAGCAAGGCTTCTGCTGCCTGTTGAACCGTGTGCCCAGTCCAGAGGAAGGGGTCTGTGGAGACCTGGTCCGCCATGGGCTTCCCAGCATGCACCCAGAGCCTGGCACAGAAGGAACCTTAATGTATATTGAACAAGGGCTGGAGATGTAGCACGTGTGAAGCCCCGGGTTCTAATCCCAGCACCACAAAAAATAATGGAACGGTAATGCCAGCTTAAATTAAATACAAATAAATGGTGGCGCATGCTTATAATCCCAGTACTTGGGAGGCTGAGACTGGAGGATCTGGGTTCACAGCCAGCCTCAGCTACTTAGGTCCTCCGCAACTTAGTGAGACCCTGTTTTAAAATAAAAAACAAAAAACAGGTCTGGGAGCTGGGCATGGTACATGCTTGTAATCCCAGTACTTGGGACGCTGAGACTGGAGGATCTGGGTTCACGGCCAGCCTCAGCTACTTAGTGAGGCCCTCCGCAACTTAGTGAGACCCTCTTTCAAAATAAAGAACAAAAAATAGGGCTGGGGGTGTAGCCCGGAGGTAGAATGCCTCTGGGTTCAATCCCCGGTACCGCCAAAAAAAAAAAAATTGGGCTGGGGGTGTCACCTGGAGATAGAATGCCCCTGGGTTCAATCCCCGGTACCACCAAATAGAAAAAAAATGAATAAATAAATAAATAAAATACAAAAATAGCTGGGCATAGTGGCACACACTTGTACTCCCAGTACTTGGGAGGGTGAAACAGGAGGATCACAGATTCGTGGCCAGCCTCAGCTACTTAGTGAGGCCCTCCACAACTTAGTGAGACCCTGTTTCTTTTTATTTTCTTTTTGCAGTACTGGGGATTGAACTCAGGGGCATTCTACCTCCGAGCTACACCCCCAGCCCTATTTTTTTATTCTTTATTTTGAAACAGGGTCTCACTGAGTTGCAGAGGGCCGCACTAAGTAGCTGAGGCTGGCCACGACCCCGGATCCTCCAGTCTCAGCCTCCCAGGTACTGGGATTATAAGCATGTGCCACCACACCTGGCTGTGAGACCCTGCTTCAAAAAATAAAGAATAAAAAATAGGGTTGGGGGTATAGCTCGGAGGTAGAATGCTCTTAGTTTCAATCCCCAGTGCCGCAAAAATAAATAAATAAATAAATAAATAAATAAATAAATAAATAAAACTGTCATTATCCCATGGATTAGTCTTTTTTAAAAAATATGAATCTGGCCAGGCATAGTGGCACACGCCTGTAATCCTAGTACTTCGAAGGGTGAGACAGGAGGATCACAGGTTTGAGAACAGTCTCAGCAAGTAGTAAGACTTTCATCAACCTAGTGAGACCCTGTTTCCAAATAAAAAAATAAAATAGGGCTGGGGGTGTAGCTCAGAGGTAGAATGCCCCTGGGTTCAATCCCCAGTGCCACACACACAAAAAAATGAATCAGCATTTTTTATTTTTTATTTTATTTTATCTTATTTGTTTATTTATTTATTTATTGGTACTGGAGATTGAACCCAGGGTGTTCTACCTCCAAGCTACACCCCCAGATTTTTCATATTTTTTATTTTGAAATGGGGTCTCACTAGGTTGCTCAAAGTCTCACTCAGTTGCTGAGGATGGTCTTGACGAACCTGCGATCTTCCTGTCTCTGCCTCCCATGTACTGGGATTACTGGCGTGGGCCACCACACCTGGCTGTTTATCCATATTTTCACATGAGTAATGTTTTCCCCAAAAAAGTTGCAGTGAAGTGGATGTTTTGTGTATCTCCTGCAGCTTTGTACACCTCCTGGCTCACAGCCAGGGCAGAATCACAGGGTGGTTAAAAGGACAGGCTCCCGAACTGGGCCACCTGGCTTCATAGCCACACACCCTCACGTACAGGTTCAGAGACCACCCGCATCTCTCTCTCTCTCTCTTTTTTTTTTTTTTTTGTACTAGGGATTGAACTCAGGGGCATTCTACCTCTGAGCTACGCCTCCAGCCCTATTTTATTTTTATTTTGAAACAGGATCTCACTAGGTTGATGAGTCTCACTATTTGCTGAGACTGTCCTCAAACCTACGATCCTTCTATCTCAGCCTCCCAAGTACTAAGATTCCATGTGTGCGCCACCACGCCCGGCTGCATCTCTTTACTAGTCTGTAAAATGGGGCAAGGAGGGTCCCTAACCCATGGGGGTTGTGATGAAACTAGAAGGGATTAGCACCAAGTGTTAGATGTGGCAGACACACAGTCAATGTCCCGTCAACCCCACAGCAGGTGTCCACAGACCCAGAGTAAGAGGCAAGGGCAGGTGTCCACTGCCCAGTCACTACCTGGGAGACCTCTGAAACTAAATTCTCTAGAAATCTGGGGGCAGGAGACTTGAGGTCTCAAAGAATTCAGTTACCTGTGGAAAAGGGGCTCCATTTCCCGGTCTGCCAAAGTTTACAAAAGTACTTGAACCGCGAGCCAGCCTGCGGCTCTGCGACGCCTCTTCTCTGCCCTAGGGATTCCCAGGAGAAACACAAACTGCAGCTGAGCATGGAGAAGGAGCAGAAGCCCAGGAATTCCACCCAGAAGTGCGACATCTCGGTGCAGATGGAACCCGTGCACCCCGATGTTTTCTTCAGTCAAGAGGTAAGTGCCCGTCAGAGCCGGTCTCTGGGAAGGACTGCAAGAGAGCCCAGGGGCTCTTTCCTGTTGAAAGTATTTTCATTCTAAGTTCCAAAAGTAGGGCTGGGGATGTAGCTCAGTGGTAGAGTGCTTGCCTACCATGGGCAAGGCCCTGCGTTCCATCCCTGGCTCTGCCAAAAAAAAAAAAAAAGAAA
>PVJS01064900.1:0-10117 GCA_004027185.1 Glis glis | reverse complement strand
GTGGTGGTACCAGGGATTGAACCCAGGAATGTTCTACCACTGAGCTACACCCCCAGTCCTTTCATTTTTTATTTTGAAACAGGGTCTCACTAAGTTCCTGAGGCTGGCCTCAAATCTGCAATCCTCCTGTCTCAGCCTCCCAAGTACTGGGATTACAGGCGTGTGCCACCATGCCTGG
Organism: Glis glis; assembly: GCA_004027185.1. Classification (NCBI taxonomy): domain Eukaryota; kingdom Metazoa; phylum Chordata; class Mammalia; order Rodentia; family Gliridae; genus Glis; species Glis glis. Next base: position 9,939 of record PVJS01064900.1, on the reverse strand, counting down.
CTCAAAGTGCCATCTTTACTGGGAAGTGCTCTAGGCCTCTGCTTAGTTTTTCTCTTGAATTATACAGCACTGGGTGGGCTGCTTGGGGAGTTAAATTTTAAGGGAGAAAATATTGTGGGCGCTTGTGGAGGTAAAATTTTACTATCTGCAAATTCAGTGCATTCCTCAGATAATCCTTTTAATCATAACACTTATAATTTAACAATTATAACAATAGTAAGAATAGTTATTTTATAGAGAGAGCGTGAGCAAGGAGAAACCTGTCACAGATGGGCACTGGGGCTTGCCTGCCAGGTCCTTGCCTTGTCGGACTTCCTCCTTGAAAGTCGCCTCAAGGTCAGGGCATGAAGACAGACTGGCTCAGGCCAGTTCAGGAGGAGATGCAATGATGCCAAGTGTGCCAGGGGAGGCGTGACAGGTGAAATTTCAGGTTCCTGTGGGTACTGACCTATAGGTCACCATTTCTTGGCAAGCCCCAGGGAAAGTCAGGTCTGCCCTTTCTCGGGGGATGTGGCCCTGCCCTCACCTCACTCTGCCCCCAGGAGCTCCTGAGAGCGTCTCATTTCCAACATCTGGTGGTGAGAACTGGAACCAAGCACATGGGCGGAGGCCAGAAAGCCTGAAGAGAGAGAAGAGGCTGATGCACAAAAGTCAGTGATGTTACAGCTGAAACGGGCATTGGGAACCTGGGGGGGGGGGTGAGAGAAAGGGGAGGAGGAAGGAGCGTGGCTGGGCTAGGGGAGGAGGGTGGAGGACACAGGGAATGGGACAAAAATGGGGAATGGGAAGAGGGGGCCATGGCGATGGGGGGTGAGAGGGATCGATAGTGAGGGAAGGAACAGATGGGCAAGAAGGAGACAGAGGAAAATGAGATAGAGGGATGAAAGTTATGTTGGGGAGAAGAAAGGACTCAGGAGGAGTCCTTGGGTTCACCTACTCCAGCAAGGAGGAACCCTCACCAGGGCCAGGAAACACTCCTGTTGCTGTGGAAGCCAGAAGCAGTTGCCTGGGTAAGCTTTGATTCTGAAACGTTCCGATGACCAGGCAGGGCTCCCGCTCAACAGGACCTGGCAGACACTGCTGTACCTGTCAGTTTGCCTGTGATCTGAATGCAAAGAACTTCAATGGTGCTACCTCTTAGTTACACAATGCTCAGCCTTTTCAGATCTGGTAATAATCTGGTCCCTGCAACACCTGTCAAAAGATGAAAGGTGGCATTATCTCCATTTTATAAGAGAAGTGTGTGTGTGTGTGTGTGTGTGTGTGTGTGTGTGTGTGTTTTACTTGGGATTGAACCCAGGGGTATTCTACCTCTGAGTGACACCCCCAGACCTATTTTTTATTCTTTATTTTGAAACAGGGTCTCACTAAGTTGCTGAGGACCTCATTAAGTAGCTGAGGCTGGCCGCGAACCCGGATCTTCCTGTCTCAGCCTCTCGAGTACTGGGATTACAAGCATGCGCCACCACACCCGGCTTTATTTTTTATTTTGAAACAAGGTCTCTCTAGGTTACTGAGAGTCTCACTAAATTGCTGAGGTTGGCTCTTGAACCTGCGATCCTTCTGTCTCAGCCTCCCAAGTACTAGGATTACAGGCACGCACCACCATGCATGGCTTACAGGAGAGGAAATTAAAATTCAGGTGAAATGATTTGCCCAGAATCATTTAATTACTTAATTAACTGAATCGAAACAGCAGGTTGACCGGTATCAGCCAGTCTGGAATAAAAATAATTATAACAGGATGACTAAGTGGCAATACACAGCACAGAGGCGATGAGCTGCTAAACCTACAAAAATGTCCCCTGACTCAAAATTTATTCTCTCCTCATTCTAGAGCTCAGTGTGGCCTAGAGCATCTCTAAGAGTCCTCAGTGTGGAGCCCTCTGTCAGGCATGCCATTACTGAGGACGGTAATCAATTCAGAAATCGGGAGCCATAAAGCATGTGCTCACTGCTTACGTGGTGTCGGATATGCTCAGGAGACACGGAGGCTCCTCTGTTCGTCAGGATTGAGACAGTGTTAAAGCCCTCTCTGTCTATCTCTGAGGTTGGTTTCACTTCCCTCCCTTATTATTTTAGAATGTGCTTAAGGTTTTGTTTTCTGATTGGTATGCAGGACCCATATAACTTAGATGGCCATTGTGCCTATTGATGCTGAAGGAAGGATTCTGGGCTTTGGGTTGGTGGGGAGGAGCCAGCTACCTGAAGGTCTGGGAGAAGAGCTTTCTGGGTAGATGGAATAGGGAGGGAAGGCTCTGGGGCAGGAATGATGCTGGTACATTCAGCAGGCAGAGATCCAGTGAGGCTGGAGCATAATGTGCAGGGGGAAGAGGGGGTGGAAGGAAGTCAGAAAGAAGTCAGGGCTTCAAACATGGGGGTCTTGCAGACTGGGTATGAAATCTGGCTGGGGGGGTACTGCTGGAAGAGATAGGAATGTCCCCTTTGGAGCCCCCAATTTAATACTGCAGAAAAGCAGAGGAGGGGAAACTGAGGAAAGTCATGTCAACCTGGCTGAGCTTCCTAAACGAAAAAGTCTGGTAGAGATGAAGGGGGCTGGGTGAGAGGAAACACAAACACAGAGAGCCAGTGAACTAAAGAAGTTAATTAAGAGCCACACCAACTTCTCAACCCCAGAAAGACGGGGTGGATTTGAGGAATATTTGAGATTACAACCCCAGTTCAAAGCTGCAGACTGTCTTAAGTGACTCCCTTCTAAAAGACTCCTCTGAGGATGGAGCTGCACCTTCCCATTGTCCTCTCTATGAAAAAAATGGAAAACCATTTGTTCTACTGATGGTAGCACATGGAAGTTTATTACTTGCTGGCTCAGGGCTGTCCTATTAAAATTTGTACCCAGAGTATATAGAGTTTTAACACACTGTCTGATGGTTGGTGTGGTTGCAACAGAGGATAAAATCTAAAGGCAAAAATACTGGAACATAATACTGCACTGTAGATTTCATAATCTTGAGTTTCTTTACAACCTTAGATTTACTGTGTCATATAAAAGAAAATGATGCCATAAAACTCTTAAATGTTTTTATTCATTTACTTGGGTACTGGGATTGAATCCAGGGCATTCTGCCTCTCAGCTACACTCCCAGCTCTATTTATTTATTTATTTGTTTATTTATTTTGAAACAGGGTTTCACTAAATTGCTAAAGGTCTCACTAAGCTGCTGAGGCTGGCCTCAAACCTGCAATCCTCCTGTCTCAGCCTCCCAAGCACTGGAATTACAGGCAGGCGCCACCACACCCAGCTAAATGTTTGTTTTTAAAAGGCTTATTGCAGGCGTGGCATGGTGGCTCATGCTTGTAATCCCAGTACTTGGGAAGCTGAGACAGGAGGATTGCAGGTTTGAGGTCAGCCTCGGCAACTTAGTGAGACCCTGTTTCAAAATAACAATAATAAAAAAGGATAAAATCGGGCTGGGAGTATAGCTCAGAGGTAAAATGCCCCTGGGTTCAATCCCCAGTACCACCACCAAAATAAAATAAGAGGCTTATTGTAAAATTATTCACCCTTCTGAATTTCTGATCTGTTGCCACCTTAGACAGAGACACCATCGTCTCCACCTGGATTATGCAATAACCAATTTATTTTTCTGCTTCCATCCTTACAGGCTGTTTTCCCCAAAAACCAGCCCAAGTCAATTTTCTAAGACATTTTTAGAACTTCTAAAGTCCTAAAATCTAAAAGTTCTAAAACCAGGACTTCTTTTTCCCAGTAATGGATTGCCAGTTTATTTGGATCGACCCTCCTGCTGAAAGCAATTTAGAAAATGAAAATCCAGCCAGGCGTGGTGGCTCACTCCTGTAATACCAGTACTTGGGAGGCTGAGACAGGAGTATCACAGGTTCGAGGACAGCCTCAGCAAGTAGTGAGACTTTCATCACCCTAGCGAGACCCTGCTTCCAAATAAAAATAAAATAAGGCCGAGGGTGTAGCTCGGAGGTAGAATGCCCCGGGTTCAATCCCCAGTATCACAAAAAAAGAAAAATAAAAAAAGAAAGAAAGAAAAGCTGGACAAAATATTTTAAAAAATAGTCAATGGAGAGATATCAAAACAAGAAGGAATTATCATGTCAAAAAGTGAAGGGAAGACTTAGAGGATTCAGAAGGCCTGGGAACCACTTTGGCCCTGAAGGTACTTGCATATTCCCCAAATTCCAGGCTTTGTTTGACAGCATCTGGTCTCGGTGTACAGAAATCAAAGGCGGGCTGGTAAAGCAGGGGGTCTAATAGAAGGCTGGGTTGGACAGGCCCTCTTAGGGGCCGCCACCCTGAGCACGGGGAAATAACCTGTGACTTTCATCTAACAAAGAGAATAAGGCCAAGTGAGGGGATGTCACTCCCAGTGTGGTTATGTTATAAAAGACTAGGTCACGTTGGTAGACACAGTCTCTCTGTTGCTGGCTTTGAAGAAGGAAGCTATCATAAACCAAGTGGCCATGCTGGGAACTCCACACATCAAGGAACTTAGGGTAGCTTCTTAGCAAGAAACTAAAGCTAGATTCAAGAAACCCTACAAATCTCAGGAAAATAGAAAAGAAACACATCTAGAGCATCATAGTGAAACTGTAGAAAACCAAAGAAAAAGAGAAAAGCTTTAAAAATGCTAGAGTGAGCATGGTGGGGTACACCTGTAATCCCAGTACTTGGGAGGCTGAGACAGGAGGATCACAAGTTTGGGGCCAGATGGGCAACTTAGCAAGACCCTGTTTCAAAATAAAAAATAAAAATGACTGAGGGTGTAGCTCAGAAGTAGAAAGCCCCTGGGTTCGAACCTCAGTACCCTCCCCCTCCACACACACACACAACTAGAGAAAAAGATAGATTGCTTTTAAAGAAAAGAACACAGAAGCCAGGTGTGGTGGTGCACACCTGTAATCCCAGTACTTAGGAGACTAAGACAGGAGGATCATAGGTTTGAGGCCAGCATATGGTAATTTAGTGAGACTCTATTTTGAAATAAAAAAATAAAAATAGCTGGGGGTGTGGCTCAGAGGTAGGATGCCCTCAGTTCAACCCCCAGTACCACAAAAATAATAATAATAATAAAAAGAATATGGTATTTAGGAGGTTTTCAATACGTATTTGTGTTTTGTTGTTGTCGTTTTTGTTTTTTGCGGTACTGGGGATCGAACCCAAGGGCATTCTACCTTTGAACTACACCCCAGTCCTATTTTTTATTCTTTATTTTGAAACAGGATCTCACTAAATTGCAGAGGGCCTAAGTAGCAGAGACTGGCTTTGAACCTGCAATCCTCCTATCTCCGCCTCCCAAGTACTCAGATTACAAGCGTGTGCCACCATGCCCAGCTAAATATTTGCTAAATGAATATACAATCACAAACATTTGAAGCTTACTTAGCCCTATAAGTTGTGTCATTTGATGTCTTTGAAAGTCAATCTCTTACTCTGTAAAGTACACTTTTAAAACCTACTTCATAAGGACAGCTATGAGGATTGAATTTGTACTAAGTTACATATAAGGCATCTAACAGCTCCTAGTGTATAGTAAGTGCTCCTGTTCTAGGCACATTCTCTCCCAAATTTGATTTCCGGTCTGTTTAACAAAAATTTACTCTGTAATCTAGGTCTACAGCCCAGGAATTCTTCACAGCTCCCAACATGCATCTTGAAATATTCCTATATCTAAAACACATTTCCAGCCGGGCCTGGTGGTGCACGCTTATAATCCCAGTACTTGGGAGGCTGAGACAGGAGTATCACAGGTTCATGGCCAGCCTCAGCAACTTAGTGAGGCCCTCTGCAACTTCGTGAGACCCTGTTTCAAAATAAAAAATAAAATCAGGCTGGGGATGTAGCTCAGAGGTAGAATGTCCCTGGGTTCCATTCCCAGCACCACAAAAAAATAAAATAAAATACATTTTCTTCCTTCCATTATAAAGGGCTGGGAGCTTCAGAAAAAAGGTAGTTCTATTGTAGTAACATCTGCTCAGCCATGGGGTGGGGGGAGTGAGACAAATATCTAGCTTCGCATGTGCCTAATAATCCCCTAACCTAAAAAATATACCAGCAGTACTGTCGAAATTTCCATCACAATAGGAATTATGTGGGGCATTTGTTAGTGATACACTTTCCAGTTCTCTTCCCCTGGACGATCTGATTCTATAGGTTTAGGGCAGGACTCCAACTTCTAATAAATGCCCAAGTTGTCACCAGATGGTGTCTGAGAAGATCCCCAGAAGGGAGAAAGGGACCTCAACTCACCCTGGCAGGTTCTTGACTTAACGCCACAAAAAGAAATTTCAGGGCATGTCAAAGAGGCACAAACATAGATTTACTTAGGAAAGCGAGGAGATTTATTCAGAAAAGCAAACAGTACTGTAGGATATGCACTCAAAGCGAGAGGGTGGGCACCTGACAGTGAAACTAGTTTTTGGGGTCCTGGGCTCTTTTTTAAAGAGAAGGAAGGATGCGGGGAGGTGTCAGCCCAGTGAGCTGGGTTCTTTTCATCTTGGAGCACAGAGCCTGTCAGGGTGTTCTGATCCTTCTCAGAATCTTTAGGTTGACATTATCTAGTTAATAGATAGTATGTAGACTATCCCCAAATCATGGATTTTTAACAATATCTTTCCCTACACTTGTTTTAATCAGTCTAAAAATACATTCCATGAACTAATAAGATATATAGGCACTAATTAACTGGGCAGTTCTCTAAGATTTATTGGACCTTTTAAGAACTCAGACTTAAAGGAAAATAGGCCCAAGGGTGTCCATGGAGTCTTTAAAATTAAAGTTACAGTCTCTCTTTCCTTCCCTGTTTGGCTCTTTTCTACCAACACTTATTTCTTTTTTTTAATATGTTTTTATTGGTGCATTGTAGTCTCACATCACAATGAGTATCAGTTTGGTGTTAACATACATGCACACAGCTCTTGGTGTCCCTCCCCCCCACATGTAGCACTGAGAATAATGTTGGTATAATCTCATATGTACACATTGTTTATGACAGTAATTCCATAGATTCACTTCTTTCTTACCCTTCCCCATCCCTTGTACCCCTTCCCTTGCACCACTGAGGGTTCTCCGTTGTCATTGGAGTCCCTTTTGTGTCCCCACTACTCCCTAGGTTGCACAGATTAATGAAAATATATGTCCCTTCTTTTTTTGTAATTGGCTAATCTCACTTAACATAATGTTCTCCAGATCTTTCCATTTTCTTGCAAATGCTGTTATTTTGTTCTTCTTTATTGCTGAGTAGAATTCCATTGTGTGTATTTCCCATAATTTTGTAATCCATTCATCTGTTGATGGACATCTAGGTTGGTCCAACACTTATTTCTTCTATCCTGCCTCTAGGTGATTCTTACATTTGTGGAATGTTGGGAATTTGGCCAGGAGATGAGGGTTACAAAACTGGCCAAGCCACTGATTAACCAGAGTGAATAAGTATTTTGTACTAATGGAAAGGAGGAGAAACTAAAAGCTAGAGGCTAGATCTGTGAAGGTGAAGGTACCGTGGTCCACGCTTGGACAGGTCCACTTGCTTTTGAAAGATACAGGTGTACATGAATATTTTAAGGCAAGCAGACTATGCTTGGGTTGAATGGGCAAAATAGGGGGTTTGAATGTGGGGAGTTGGAGAGCTTTGCGAAGGAGGTACCCTCTGGAGCTCTGGAGAGTGCATCTTTCAGATGAGTATTAAAAGAAAATGGAGGCCGGGCATGGTGGCGCACGCTTGTAATCCCAGTACTTTGGGAGGCAGAGACCAGAGGATCCAGGTTCGCGGCCAGCCTCAGCTCTCTCTCTCTCTCTCTCCCTGTCTCTTTCTCTCTCTCTCTCTCTCTACCTAGTGAGGCCCTCCGCAACTTTGTGAGACCCGGTTTCAAAATAAAGTACCCAGTACCGCAAAAAAAAAAAAAAAGAAAATGGAAGCCAGGCATGGTGGAGCACACCTATAATCCCAATACTTGGGAGGCTAAGACAGGAGGATCGCAGGTTCAAGGCCAGCCTCAGCAACTTGGCGAGACCCTCAGTAACTTAGCAAGACCCCATTTCAAAATAAAAAAATAAAATAGGGCTGGGGGTATAAGCTTAGAAATAGAATCTCCCTGGGTTCAATTCCCAGTACTACTACTACTACTACTACTACTAACAAGTAAATAATAAAAATGGCTGGGGGTGTAGCACAGAGGTAGGAAGGAAGGCTGGCCAAGAAAGGAAGGAAAATAATTTTGAGCAAACAAAGAAAGGCAGAAAAAGCCAGTTTTGGTTGAGTAAAAGTACAAAAAAAAATACCAAACAAACAAAAACGAAAAGAAGAGAAAATTCAGCTATTTCTTCCATACCTGCAGGAAACGTGTTACGCTAAGAGAATAGAGAGGTAGAAAAGGGCAGGTGGACTGAGTGGGTGGTATGAAAACCCAGTGATCAAATTAGAGGAAAGAATGGTTGAGAACCTCTGATCAAAATAGAGGAGAGAGTGGCTGAGAAGAGGGAGCGAAACCTGAAAACCCTACTATGAGTTTAGGAGCCCCTGCGACACAGAAAGGCCAACAGTAGTTCCTGCCTCAGGCCAGACAACCTGCACACTTTCAAGGTCACTTTCTGACTCCACAACTTTCCAGAAAATCCTCAGACATTAGCCCCCAAATGCCAAAACCCCCACTGATCCAACCCAGTAATGGGTAGAAACCCTGAGATCCCCTCCTGAGAATTGACACATTTCCCTGTCTGCTCTGACCCCTGCCTACAGATCCAGCATCTTTCATTTATTCCAAAGTCCTCTTAGCACCTACATCGAGAACAATTTATTTATTTTTTCCATTAGCAATTTTCTCTACCCAAAATGTTTTCCCCTCCTCTGCATTTGACTATTATGTTCATCTGTCAGGTTTCTGTTTAAATATTTTTTATTCCAAGAATCCTTCCTACTCACTTAAATTGTCCTCCAGCCATTATCTCTTATATACCCATTTAGTTTTTCTTCCCAGCATATACAAATATTTAAGAGTACATACCTATTTGTGTTTGTTCTCTCTCCCTTCACACAATAAGCTCATGACCCTGTGTCCCTCACCACACTTTAATCAGCACCTGGCCCAGCACGCTCTCTCACCATTCATGTTTGTTTAAAAAAGAAAGAGAGTCAGGTATGGTGGTGCCCACACCTGTAATCCCAGCACTTGGGAGGCTGATACAGAACCATCAGAGGGTTGAGGACAGCCTCAGCAACCTAGCGAGACCCTATGTCAAAACAAAAAATAAAAACAAAAAGGGCTGGGGGTATAACTCAGAGGTAGAACGCCCCTGGGCTCAATCCCTAGTACCAAAAAGAAAGGAAAGGAAAGGAAAGGAAGAGATGATGACTGTAATCACTATCATCTGGAGGCCTCAGCACATCCCCTTCCTTCTCTAGGATCCTCTGATTCTCAGGACTCTACTGCCTTTCCTGTCCTCTGCCAGAGCTTGTGCCTGGGTTCAAATCCCAATGTCAATCAATACTCACTAGCTGTGTTACAATGGATAAATTATCTATATTGCTCAAATCTCAATTCCCTTTTCCTATAATCCTCCTGTCTCAGCCTCCTAAATACTGGAATTACAAGTGTACGCCACCATACCTAGCCTCCATTCCATTTTTATTCCACTTTCCTCTGTTTTTCTATCTTTACTTCAATGTATTCCCTTCTTAAAAATGAATCCAGCAGGACCAGAATCGCCAGAGAGGTTGTTAGAAATAAAGGATCTCAGTCAGATGTGGTGGGGCATGCCTGTAATCCCCAGTTCTTGGGAGGCTGAGACAGGAGGATCACAGGTTCAAGGCCAGCCTCAACAACTTAGCAAGATCTTCAGCAAATAAGTGAGACCCTGTTTCAAAATAAAAAGGGCTAGGGGTATAGGTAGGAGGTAAAATGCCCCTGGTGGAAGGAAGAAAGGAAGGAGGGAGAGAGAGGGAGAGGGAG
>PVJS01064899.1:0-10116 GCA_004027185.1 Glis glis | reverse complement strand
AGGGCCTCACTAGGTAGAGAGAGAGAGAGAGAGAGAGAGAGAGAGGAGAGAGGAGAGAGAGAGAGAGAGAGATAGATCGCACGCGTGCGCATGCGCGCTGAGGTTGGCCGCGAACTCGGATCCTCCGGTCTCCACCTCCCAAAGTACTGGGATTACAAGCGTGCGCCACCACGCCTGGCCTAATGTCATTTTTATGTATAGGATTCCACCCAGGATACCATATTCCATTTAGTTGCCATGACTCCTTAGGCTATAGACAGTTTCTCATGTTTTTGATGACCTCGGCTGTGTTGAGGAGTGCTGGTAAGGCATTTTGTAGAATGAGCCTTCACAGAAACTCTTTGATATTTTTGTTATGATTCGACTGGGGTGATGGGTTTGGGGGAAGAAGACCTCAGAGGTGGGCTTCCATCTTCATCCCATCATATCAAGAGTTTATAGTATGAACAAGATGAGTGTCTGTTGCAGTAGACCTTGCTCGCCTGGCTGACGTAGTGTTTGCCGGGTTTCTCCACCATCACGCTACTCTTCTCGGCCCCTTTCCATGCTGTACTCGTTGGAAGGATGTCAATATGTGCCACCCGCTGAAAGGAGGAGGGAGTGAGGCTTGTCTCCTTAAAGGCAGAGCATCAAGCGCTGTCACTCTCCAGCAAAGGGGATTTATTGCTTCTCTCCCGTTTATACATTGATTTGATCACTTATTTATCAGTATGGACTCATGGATATTTATTTTATTTTTTGGGTTATAATCTGATGTCACTCTGTCATTCTGTTGCTCAAAAGGTCCTAGCTTAGGGCATTAGAAATTCTTTCACTTCGTTTCTGTGTCCCTTGGGTGTTTGTTTTTTTAGCCCTGTCTTACTTTCTGCAACTGCAACATGCTCCAGGCCCATCCTACATATTTCCTTCCTAGTCCTACAATCAGTTGTTTCTCCCAGGATCTCTGGTTCCTTTAGTGGAGAATGGTCTAGGAACCAAGATCTGGGCATTTGATGTGCTCATCTTAGTCACTTTTATTTCGTATCTAACACAGGGCCTGGCATATAATAAACTCTCATTAAATATTGTTGAATGGCTTTGTGCTTGTGGGCACGGTGATGGGTTAGTTATATACCAGATGAGCACATGGTGGTGAGCTATGGCTACACATGAGGATGAGCTGGGGGATCCTGGATACAGTGAGTACGGTGGTAGCAAAACATTTGATTCTCTCTCATTTGATTCAATGCCCCGAAAACAGGCACCGAAGAGAGAAGAGAGAAAGATGGGGGAGAGGGCGGAGGAAAGGAGAGAGGGAAAGAAAGGAGAGATTAAAGACATACTCTGGCTTTGTAGGAAATGATATTGAAGTCACTAGTCCATTGGTGATGGAGAAAGCAAGGAGGGGGATGAAGCTTTTAGAAACCAGAATATGAACTATTCTTTCTGTTCCTTGTTAGATTCTTTTTTACTAAGAAAAACTGCATGAAGTAGGTCAAGAAAGCTGGCTGGCTTGCATCTTCAAAGTAGAAAACCAGGATCGTCTGTATCCCAGCCAGCGTTGATGCAGACAATCCCAAAACGAGTCTCCGATCAGGAGAGGCCAGGCGGAACTTGAGGCCATGGAAGCCGTTTTCATGACCAGGGTTTAACGTTTCATTGCTGGAGTTGTTGTGACTAGATAGATGGTCCAGGGACAGTCACGTGGTCTTCTGGGAGATTTCACCTCTGTCTTCAGCAAAGAGGACCAGAATGAAAATGCTAAAATAAAGGAGGGAGGGTTTACAAAGTTTGTTGAAGTACTGTGGGTCCTTTCATCAGATAGTACTGAGGATTTTTCTTTTTCTTTGTATTTTGCTAAAACTCTGTAAAAAACAACAAACAACATCATGATGTGTGGTTAACAATATAGAGAATTCATTTGTGTAGTATAGTTGCTACATGATCTATCACATTTAAAAATTATTTATTATTTATTAATTAGTTAATTAATTAATTGTGGTACGGGGATTGAATCCTAACTTCGAGCCATATCCCCAGCTCTATTATATTTTATTTTTTTTAATTTTGAAACAAGGTCTCACTAAGTTAAAGAGGGTCTTGCTAAGTTGCTGAGGCTGGCCTGGAACCTGCTATCCTCCTGTCTCAGCCTCCCAGGTACTGTGATTACAGGTGTGTGCCACTACGCTTGGCTGATCTATCACATTTTTGACAGAGAAAAGTATTTTAATTCTGGAACAATGGGATATTAAGATATCACCTTAGGACATGTTGCAAGGACATTTATTTGGGTGCCCTCTGTGATGTGAGGACCTTTATTTTTCGATCCTTTTCTACCTTTATATTCAAGGGGCTGAATTGTAATTTTCTCCTTAAAGGTCAAAAAAGCAGGCAACTCATGGAGCAGGGTCAATCTCAGCCTTTACCTGATGTTTTGTGCTCCCTTTGCTCAAGGATTTAATCACTGCACAGGCTGGGAAACTCTCACATGTGAAATAAGAGCCCCCTGACCTTGTTTTTATTACCCCAACCTTGTCTGAAAGGGAGTAGAAGCAGAAAGGCTATCTTGCTGTATGAGAGGCCAAACTTTCAGGAGTGTTTCTGGCTAAGGAATGTGGACATGTTGCAGACATCTTGCACAGAGGCCAATTCTTGCAATGATGTGGTCAGACATGGTAGAGCCCAGCTGTTTGCTCCATTGAGAGAGGCTTTAGTGAGCCCACACAATCTCTAAGTGCTGTGTCTGAACTGGATCCAAACATCAAGCCTGTGGAGGCTCGCCCATCCCCCAGGGTGATGGTGTCGGGTTGTTGCAGAGCACAATATTCAGAGTGGTGAGAGAACTTATAGATGAAGACCTAGCTATTTAAAAAAATGTAACCCAGTGGTGAAGGGGAATAGAAACTTATTACCCCCTTCCCTCCGTAGACTATTAGAATACAGGTAAAAAAAAATATGCTTGTTCACGCTTTAGTCTATTGATAGACATTTTGTCATTTTTATTACTCATGTCACCACAGATGCTATGGGTGAAGTAGCTTCTTGTCCTCTAAATGTATCTTTGCTCTAATATAGTGGTCAAAACAATGGAATCTGGAATCAGATATCCTGAGTTCAAATTTTGTAATTCAAGTTATGGGACGTTGGCTAGTTAGTTTAAGCTTCCTAAAACCTTGTTTCTATAGTATAAAAGATAATAATAGTGGAGCTTATCTCAAAGAGTCTCTGTAAGGATGAAATAAAGGGATGTATCTTTAGTACTTCACAGAAAGTTCTTTTCCTTTTGAATTTTAAATTCCCTTTAATTTACCAAATGCTAGCGCTACTCGGGGAGTGGGTTGGGGAAGATGGTGGATGAGAGAAAAGGAAGAGAAAACAGTATGCATGATACACTTTCATCTATAGAAAAGAATAACTTGATTAAAAATTCTTCTTTGTCAATGCTGTTTGCACTGAAACCTTAGAATAAAATCTTTTATAATGGAAATAATCCAGCATGTCTCCTTTAGACTTTACATGTTTTACCGCTTTCCAACTTAAATAAGACATTCATTTATTTCTAGATTTAGAGCTGTTTTTTCTGTAAGTAGAACAAATGCCACCCAGCTTGTTTGAATGAGTTCCGTTAGTTTTCAGTTCTCAAGAACAGAATCAGTAGAAGAGAAATTATGCATCTTTGTAATACTTTTCGCTGAGCCACACAATATAATACTATTTAATGTTGTTAAAGAACAAATGGCAAGGAGATTAAAATAATCATTGGCATGTGACATTGTTGGTTGAAACAATTGAAAGTAAATAATTTACTACTTGTTACAAAGGATAAAGTTATAAAACACAAAACTCAGAGGGTGCAAACAAAATAATTCACAATCTAAAACTATACAGATTTTTAAAAAATGGAGTAAAATTAAAATGGGGTACAATAATGAAAGCGTCCTGCTTAAAGGATAAGCTATTCATACTTTATTTTTTTTTTTGAGGTACTGGGGATTGAACCCAGGGGCATTCTACCTCTGAGCTACACCCCCAGCCCTATTTTTTATTCTTTCTTTTGAAACAGGGTCTCACTAAATTGTGGAGGGCCTCGCTAAGTAGCTGAGGCTGGCTGCAAACCTGTGGTCCTCCTGTCTCACCCTCCCAAGTACTAGCATTACAAGTGTGCACCACCACGCCCAGCCTATTCATACTTTAAAAAAAATAATGTAGCTTTGATTGAAAGATGATCAAAATAGAAGAGCATACATTTAAAAAATGAACACTTGTGGATGGGTATTAAATGACAAAGCAAAAGAATACCCCTCCTGCTCCCCCAAATCCTTATCTGTTAGGGTAACTAGTGTTAACCATTTCTGTTTTTGATTCTTCTCTTATTTATCTCCATAGCACCATCTTTATGCTTGTACCTCTGTGTCTAGATTTTAACAGTACCCATTGGTTCCTTGCTGGGAAAGATATGGATTTATCTCACTAAGAGACTTAAACTTTTTTGCTCTCTTTTCCTTCTTAATTTTTGATAATTGTAGTATAACTTACTTATTGGTTATTTTAAAACAGTGCAATATACTCAGACCTCTGTTTCTTGGATCAACTGTGCCATTGCTCTGCATACCTTTCCTGTCAGCTTGTTCCCCAGTTCATGCTATCTGTACCATTGCTTTACAGCATGAAGTTTTAAAACAGTGGCATTTTGTTTTGTAACCAAGGTAAACTCCAAGATCGCCTATGTTTTGACTGCAGATTAATTCTAAACATTGAAAAATAATAAAGAATGTTCATAGTACTGTGATTTTTTTCAAGTATCGTGGATAGCCTTTTGACTATCTTGCTTTGGAGGACTGAAATGGCTGATTCTGGATCCTACTTTGTTGGCTTTCTCACCCTGTTATATGTGTTATTACTCCATAAATACACTCATTTTCGTCAGACAATATGACCTGATTTTTGTTTGAAAAACATAGTTCCTCCAACCACAGGGTACCCTGCGAAGGCTCAGGGGTCCTGTGAAGTGATTCCAGGGTTTGGTTTGGGGCTGGACTGGACCCAGGGGAACTGTTGTTGGGGAAGGCTGTTGGTGGGGAAGATTTGAGGCAGTTTACTCAGTTGACTTTGGCCTGGATCGTCATTTTAAATCAAAGGCAATTTTATAAAATTTGGAAGGGTCGAGTGCCCCCCTCCCCACTTCGCATATACCCCCCAGCCCTCTACCCTGGCTCCTCAAACTTCCCTATCTGTGATTCTAAGTTTGTCCAGGAAGTTGTGAACACTGAAGTTCAGTGACTTAGAATTTCCAATAAAATATTTGTCTCTTCCTGAAGCCCTTATAGTTCCTTTGGCCACATCAGAAGATGAGCCAGAATTCAGGCCAGAAATCGATCCCATCATGGCGATGACACATTGTGTATTTATCGTCCCTGTCACAAATGAAGCTTTCCGAGCCCATCATGTCACCTGATGGATATGCACACATGATGTAGACAAGGCAAAAAGTTTTTCTCATTGTGAACTGAAAACAAATTGAGACTCAGAGAGGCCCCAAAGTCACGCACACGTGAAGCCTCTATCTAGTCATTTCTCCTCTAGCCTGGGAGAAGCCAGGGGCTGCTGAGTCCAGTTAGGTCCTTCCCCTGGCCCCTCCATCTCCTTTCCTTATTCTTTTTCTGCCCTTAGCTCTGGTCAGTCTGAGTTGTGCAGTGGGGAGGGCTCTAGGTTTTCTGGGCTATGAAAAGAGTAAAGGACAGGGCGAAGACCTTCCTTCGGTTCCCAATCCTGAATGAGGCTGAAGGAGAGTTTAGAGGAAATGCAGGAGACTGTGATCTGCATATCAAGGAAGGATGTATGCGTGCACCCCAACGGACTCACTCTACACACTTTAGCTACATGGTTGTATTTAAAGGCTTTTATTTGTGGGACTCCAATATTTATGCTAGCAAGTCTTGGAATAGCTTCTGGTTTGTGAAATTGATTGCAAAACATCTGACCTCATTGGCCCCTCAATTTCAGCAAGTAGCTTCGACATTTAGGCTTAACAGATATAGCAGGGGGAAGTGGATGGTTTCTTTGGGGTCTCTGTGTGCTTCATCCTGTCTTACTTTCCAGTAGAGGAGTAGTTAGATCTTTAACCAGTTGCTCCCTGAAATTGTCAAATATCTGAATTCTGAATGGAGGCTTTGCTCTAAGACATGGGACGAACTGCCTATAAACAAGAAACCCAGAGTGACACTGATTTTATTTTCCTGTAACTGTTGGTATTAACTGTGTTTCCAAACTCTTGCTAAAGAAATATTTACATGTTTTGGCCTTTATTTTTTCTGACCGATGCTAGAGTTTGCATTCCTGTAATTTTGGTAAAATGAAGAATGTGAGAATGTGAGAACATTTTAGAGGTGAGCTGGGCCATAGGAAAAAAATATGCACGGTTTCCAAGAGTAGACATTTTAAACCTTACGTGCAATAGATTTTATTATACCATTTCTTAACCGGGTTGGTAGAAAGCTTATTGTTTAAATTAGACTCATACGGCCCCATGAATTTTTATATCTGTGCATTACAATAATTATATTATTGCACTTTGCATCTCTGTTTCTTGGTGTCCTGATGCACTGTATGCGGAGATGATATTAAGGAATATCCCTGTTGGTATCATTAAGTTAAAATGTTCCAAACTATTAAGCTAGCATGGGTCCCATGATTTTACTTTCCTCCGTTTTTCCAAGAATCCATCCTGCTTTAAAACTTAGGGATTCCCCACCCTGACATTTGGTCATATCTTCTTTTTTTTTTTAAAAAGTATGGGATTTTATGTTTTTGTTTCAGACCCAATGTCTGTGGATCACGTTACAATGCTTACTGTTGCCCTGGATGGAAAACCCTCCCTGGTGGAAATCAGTGTATTGTCCGTAAGTACACAACCTGTCATTCTGCATGTTTTTTTGTTGTTTTGGTTGCATTGATGATCCTTAGAATTTGGTCCTTTTTAGCTGCATACCATTAATATGTTTATAGCTGAACCATCCAGCTCCAAGGGGTTCCTGCTTTTTCTGAGCCCAGGTTGGGAAATACATTAACTTTGTCAAAGTATTTTCATACTTTAATCCAGTGATTTCCTTTAAAATATTTTTGGGATACAGAGTAGAGCCACAGGATACTTGGACCAAGGTTTGTATGTCATTTGCATATGTTGTGCCTGGCTGCATAGACTATGTAATCACTTTGAGGAGATTTTGAGAAAAAGGGTCTCATCACTGGTTTTCATATTGTAATTTGTAATTCTGCTGGCCACAGCAAGCCACAGGCCTCCCCAAACTGTGCAATGTTGATTTTGAGTAGTCAAGGTCAAAAGCAGATCAACTTTTAAACAAAGGTGAAAGAAAGGGGGCGAAGTCTCCAGTGAAGGTCAGTGGGAAGGCTAGGGGAGCACTGTAGTGGCACCGAAGATTCTTCTCTTGATTTCTGCCACGTGGCAAACCTACAGGTTGTGACAGTGGCAAATGTTGAGAGACAGATCACATGCCAGGTAAGGTGCTATTTAATGGAGACACTAAGTCAACTTAGTTTTGCTATCTTCCCTCCATGAACTTTTTGTGGGTTTTTTTTTTTTTTTGGCACTGGGGACTGAACCCAGGGGCATTCTACCTCCAAGCTACACCCCCAGCCCCTATTTTTTATTCTTTATTTTGAAACAGGGTCTCACTAAGTTGCGGAGGTCCTCACTAAGTAGCTGAGGCTGGCCACAAACCCGGATCCTCCTGTCTCAGCCTCCCAAGTACTGGGATTACAAGCGTGCACCACCACGCCCGGCCTCCATGAACTTTTATAGACATCATACTGATGAAATAAATTTATGTTTCTAGAAAATTCCATTACTATAATGGGAAAATTTAGAGCTGAAAGGACATTAAGGAATCAGTTAGTTTACCCTCTGTCTTGGCCAAGAGTGGTCCACGGAGAAGAATAGACTACTTTAGCCAATATTTGCTTGTTGACCTGAAAAAGTTTTACCCATCCCCAATTCTTGATTTTAAAAAAATTTTTTTTTGCGGTACCGGGATTGAACCCAGGGGCATTCTACCTCCGAGCTACACCCCCAGTCCTATTTTTTATTCTTTATTTTGAAACGGTTTCACTAAGTTGCAGAGGGCCTCACTAAGTAGCTGAGGCTGGCCGCGAACCTGGATCCTCTGGTCTCAGCCTCCCAAGTACTGGGATTAAAAGCGTGTGCCACCACACTCGGCCCAATTCTTGATTTTGACCAGAAAGTATTGTATTCATTTGGCACATTGTGATTTATTTTAAGATAAAAAATTAATCATTCAGAGGAGGATTTAATGGTTGGTATTTGGAGTATTTTAAATGATCTTCACCACAGAACCTTTTCCCAGTGTTCTGTAGAATTCTCTGAGAAATGTGATCTTCAGGTACTGAAACATATGTTCATAAGATTCCTTGACAGCTTGCTTCATAAGGGTTCCCGGTCTTCATCCTAAGCTCTTTTGGTGGTTGAATGTGCATTCTATCCAGTGTGGGATTTTAGCCCTTCAGGATAGCATGTTTGCCTCTTCCAGGGCTCTGCAGGAGTTGGAGGAAAGTGCATGCCAATGATTTATAAACAGTAGTGACCAAATCTTATCTGCTGATAAATAGAAATCATTTGCCATTTTAACTTACTCCTCTGGTCAGTGGTGCCAGCATGACATGGGCCTCGGGGTGGCACGAACACGTTAATCTCTTTCTGACAAATGAGAAGCTTCCTGACTGTAGAGTCAGAAGTAGGGCAGTGGATTCCAGATTCTCCTCCCAGGCTGTCAGTGTAATTTGCAACAGGACGAAAATTAAACATTTATAATAAGATTGTTTTCCAAGAACATTGCTGTAATCTTTGAATCAATAAATCACAAAGTTAATAAAAATGGGGTTCTCATAAGTATAAAGATATGTTTAGATGCAAGGTTTTTATGTGTGTGTTTTGTTTCCCCTTCAAAACCTGAACCGAGCTTTTGATTGATCGAGTGCTATTGAGTAAGCAAAGAGGTTGAGAACCACTGATACGGATAGGGAGTTACCATTTTAAAGCCAGAGTTTCAGTCCAGCAGATTCATTTAGTAAATGACTATATCTGCTGAGGTTTAAGGTCATGTGAGTCGTGATGGTTGAGTTAATGGGGGCCTGACAGCCTGGTCTCCTCCTTTGAGGACTGGGTCCCCATAACGAACCATGTGCTGAATGTGTATGCTGACAGACCTCTGGTTTCATTCACAGCCATTTGCCGGCATTCCTGTGGGGATGGATTCTGTTCGAGGCCAAATATGTGCACTTGCCCATCTGGTCAGATATCTCCTTCCTGTGGCTCCAGATCCAGTAAGTCTAACATGTCATTATATATAATATTATTTTATGTGGTTACACCCTATTTTCTCCTAAATTTGCTTCTGGCTTTTCTCTTTGCTTGCAATACATTTTTTCACTAGAACATCTGCCTTGCCTGCTCTGCCCAAAATACTTGGAAAGGCTTCTTTCAATCTGGCTTCCCATTTCCCTTTTCCCTTCTTTACTCTGTATAGGAAAATTACCTATGGGGCAGAGATACTACGGATAATATAAAGATTACGGCCTTCTCTGTAGGTATTTCCTTATTCATCTTTGTGTCTCCAATGTAAACACCATAAAAGGTGCTCAATGAAATGATTGTTTAATGGCTATATTTGGCTTAAGAAAACTAGGCATTTTTCCTTGTGATACTGAAATATGAATCCGATTAAAAACTTGTTTAAAACTCAAGACCCCTGCCTTTGCAAGGAGAAAATATAAGAAATCATTTCTAGGGATGATTTATCACAAAGCACAAAGGTATTTTTCCTTTCTGAATTTAGCCACTTTGTTCTATGATCATTATCCTATGATGCCAAATCAATATCCACAATTCATTCTAAAGAACCTTTGCTTTCTTGTTCTATTTTTTTTATCCTTTAAGTGTGGTATCTCCCATAGTGAATTAGGGAAATGTGGGGGTTGGAAAAGAGGTGAGTCATTAATGGCTGTTTAAAAAGTTGAAGTTCATGTCTGTGTAAACAGTTCTTCAATACTTCAGCCATCACAAAGGCAAAAAAAAAAAAAACAACAACAACTTAGGATCCTTTT
>PVJS01064898.1:0-10124 GCA_004027185.1 Glis glis | reverse complement strand
GCCTTTACCTATGAGAAGTCCCCAGAAAAGCGTGGTGTCACATCCTGCTCATTGCGAACTTCCTGTACCGCCCCCACTATAAAAGAGAGGTGTGCTTTCTAATAAACGAGTTCATGCCAGACATGACTTCCGGTTAGAGGTATGGTTTTCTCTAACCGTCCGGTGTCCGTTCCCTCATCAGCTTCGCGTCTCTCTCTCTGGCTGGCCCCGAGAGACCGAGGGATGCCCCCGACAAATTATTAACTATTTTTGTTTTAATCTTCAAAGTAACTCTATGAGATACAATTATTCCCATTTTATGGATAAGGTAACTGATGCACAGAGTAATTAAATAACTTGCCAGAAGGTAGAAAAGTCAGTATTGAAACCCTTATATTCTGGCTCCAAAAGCCATACTTTTAACCTTACATTGCTTCCTAAGAATCTTTTTATAATAATATTATTTTATTAAGTAACTTCACCCTTGGAATCATCTTGACCTATCTTAAAGCCCACTAAAATCTGATTTATTTTAAACAATTTTGTGTCCACATTCTTGAATAACTTCTCTTCCTACTCACAATTTCACTTGGAGATAGTTTATAAAGCTGGCAAAAATTATATATTGAAGTATAGACTGTAGAAACAGGAAACTCAGAATCATTTCTTCGTCCTTTAAAATTCTATGTGTACCATTTATTTTGGTTTTGGCTTGCTTAACACATATGGTCTCCTGTTTCCAAAGCTGTTGGTTCTTACAAAATTTTAGTGTTGTATCCATCACTATGGTAAAGTACCTGAGAAAATCAACCTAAAAGGAGGAAAGATTTGTTTCGGCTCATGTTTTCAGAGATCTTGGTCCATGGTCATTTGGCTCCATTGCTTCTGAGCCTGTGTTGAGGCAGAACATCATGGCAGGGAGCATATGGTGGAGCCAAGCTGCTCGCCTCATGGTGGCTGGAAGTAGAGTGAAGAAAGACAGGGACATAGAGAGGGGGGAAAGGAAGGGGGTGGGGATTAAATATACTCTTGAGGGGCACATTCCCAGTGACCCACTTCCTCTAACTAAGCCCACCTCCTAACGTTTTCGTCACCTCCCAGTGGCCCATTTAGCTATGACTCCACCAGTGGTAATCTATGATGAGATTAGAGCCCTGCCAAGGCCCTGCCTGTGAACACTGCTACACTGGAGACCAAACTCCAGTGAGATTTTAGGGGCATTCCAAACCCAAACCATAACATATTCCAAATAAATTTGATTTTAATTTTTGATAGAGGTTTGGTTTTTGTTTTCAAATAGTGGGATCGTGGGTATAGGATATTCTTAATTTTTTATGGTTGTGTGTATGTGTATGTGAGGTGCTGGGAATGGAACCCAGAGCTTCCTGCATGCTAAGAAAGCAGGCTGCAACTGAACCCCATCTCCAGCCCCCAGAAATGGTTTTTAACCAAATTTCACAAAGTAAGCATTTATAGACATGTTTTCAAGGTGACCCAAAGAGTAAGTTTTGCACTTCCACTGAATGATAGTAAGAGGAAAAAATGAAAACAATTGCAACTAAATATAATTTGGAATAGTGCCTAACAGTCTTCTTGTTTTCTTGTCATTCCTCTGTTTAAACACTAACAATTGTGTGATTTTTCTAACTTTTAGTAAACAAATAATCATAAGTTTTCCTGGGGATTTAGAAGTACAGTTACTACCCATATATGTACATTTTTATACAAATAACATTTATATAGACTTAAAAATGTTTACTTAAATTCATTCTTGTTTTAGTTCATATTAATACTATTAATTTCTTTTCCTATGTGCATTTGTTTTCAAGTAGCACATACTATAAGCCAAGAGGAGGAGTCAAGTTCCCATTATTTTGGACATTTGAACTCATGAATTCAATGTATGGTGTCTACATCTTAGGATTCTGTGGTTAGGACTTTGGAAGTCTGGGTAGGGAGAACAATTTGTGCCTGGTTAAAGGGTTCCATTAAGTCTCATGTAATATCCTTCAATCCTGAACTTCCCAAATCACTTTTAAAGACAGCAATGATCCCGGCATGGTGGCTTAGGTTTATAATCCCAGTACTTGGGAGGCTGAGACAGAAGGATCATAGGTTCGTGGCCAGCTTTAGCAACTTAGTGAGGCCCTCTGCAACTTAGTGAGACCCTGTTTCAAAATAAAGAATAAAAATGGGGCTGGGGTATAGCTTGGAGGTAGAATGCCCCTGGGTTCAATCCCCAATACCACACAAAAATATATAAATAAATAAAAATAAAGATGGCAATGGAACTACAATAGTATTTAGTATCTTATCTATAAGATGTGAGAAAGTAAAATGAAGGTTAATAAATTCATCTAAAATCAGCAAATAAAAAGCTGCAGAAAAATTTATTTCTACATGTTCAATAACAAAAGTGAGTCTGGGGAATGCTTTTCATAGTTTAGCTAATTAATTGTACAAAAGCTTCTGAATTCCTCTTATGGTCCTTAAATGGCCAAGTCAGAGAGCATCATGTGAATTAAATGCTCATCAGCAAAGGAGTGGGCAGTCATCTGTTCTGTGGTTACTTGAGTCTCGCTGTTTTCCCATCTTATATAACACTATATTACTGTGGCAGGCAAGCTGTGGGAACAGTGTGTTGAGATTATCTCCATTAAAGGAAGGAAAAGAACTTCCACTTTCGTTAGTTTTTAAATATTCCTTCTGAAGAATCATTGCCATTTAATTTCTGTGCCTGGCACTAACAGAAAATGCAAGAAGGATCTAGGCTACCAAATTTTGCATAACATTTGGTTGTGACTATTGCGAGAGTCTGTGGTATTTCCTGTTACCATGGTTGTTTAGAGAATTTTTACTTCACCCTCACTGTCTAGACCTCGCCATCCACTTGTGAATATAACACTGATAATAACAACCTGTTCATCCATTGGATCTGTATACATGAAGTTGTGGTTCTGCTGGAAGATGGTCCACTTGAGCTAGAATCATAGTATAAACTAAGAGGCACTGGCCTCGGGGTTGTAAATGTAACTCATTTGCTCCTGTGTCTTTGGGTTGTTTGGACTTACTCTCCTGTTGCTATTTGCTCATACTCTTGTTAGTTGGCCATTTCTAGGCTTAGCTCATTGTTTCGCAGATGGTAAATATAGATTGCTTGTTTTTCTAACTGCTTTGGGAACAAGATATGATAACAGTATATTATCTAATGCTTCCCTGGTGCTCCGTATGGCATTTAGAAGTTTGACCAGAATGATAAAAGCAAAGTTGTTTTTGCCCTGGAAAAAAGGAGCAGCAGCTGTACCATATTCTTGAGGGCAGTTTCTCAGTTCTGAACGGCTAAGTTATATGGGCTCACTCACCTTTTCCATTGTCTGTCTGTGTGCCACTCACTACCCATTGACAAAGAAATGTTAAGAGCACGCATCTTCTGTGCTACTGCATCTGGCTTGGGTGTGCTTAAAGAAACACAGCTGAGTAGACCAGGACTCCCTGGATGGAGTACTTCTACTTCCTGCCTTTTATGCATCTTTTCTTTCTTTCTTTCTTTTTATTTATTTTTTTTTTTGTGTGTGTGTGTGTGTGTGTGTGTGGTACTGGAGATGTAACCCAGAGGCCTTCTACCTCTGGGCTATACCCCCAGACCTATTTTTTTATTACTTTTTATTTGGAAACAGGGTCTCACTAAATTGCTGAGGCTGGCTTCGAACCTGCGATCCTCCTGTCTCAGCCTCCCAAGTACTGGGATTACAACTGTGCACCACCACGCCTGGCTCTGCATCTTTTCTTTTAATGAGACCAAGGCAGTTTGGTTTTCATTTGCAATGCCTTTTATAGTCAAAATGGTGGTTGAAGCCAGATGTAGTGGCGCATACCTGTATCCTCAGTACTTGGGAGACTTGAGACAGGAGAATCTCAGTTTCAAAGCCAGCCTCAGCAACTTAGCGAGGCCCTCCACAACTTAGTGAGACCCTGTTTCAAAATAAAGAATAAAAAATAGGGTGTAGCTCAGAGGTAGAACACCCCAAGTTCAACAAACCCAGTAACACACACACACACACACACACACACACGTAAAATGGTGGTTGTTTTGCTCTGCTATAATGAGAATGCTGCCCCAAACAGCAAAATGAACTCTTAAAATGATTGATAATACTTAGCTTAGCTCTGGTGTATTGGTATTCTTGGATTTGAATTTGTGGACACATGCCTTAAATCACTGCTTTTTATGTATTGGGGAATGTACATACTTATTTGAGTAGTGCTCCTTAACTTCAAGAAAGAGAAAGGATCAATCAGTAGTCTTCTCAGAGAGTAATGTAGCTTTTATTCATTTAGAACATGTAGAAGTTTGACATATCTCCCCATAACCAAAGCTATAGAATTCACTTTTCCAGTACACATTATATTTTTTAGCATAACGATGCTGTGTGTATTATCAAGTTATTGCTCCTAATCTGGTTCTAGGCGGCATTTAGAAAAGTTGGGTTTTCCCACTTACATAATCAAGTGACATTTCTTCTGATGGCCTATATTTATATAAATATAATAGTTATGTTAATCTTTGTTATTCAAGTAGTTAAAGAGAACTTTGGTTTTTACTATTTTATATTTTATTTTATTTTCATGGTACTGGGGATTGAACTCAGGGGCATTCTACCTCTGAGCGACACCCCCAGCCCTATTTTATTTTTTATCTTGAAACAGGGTCTCACTAAGTTAATGAGGGCCTTGCTCAGTTGCTGAAGCTGGCTGTGAACCCCCAATACTCCTGTCTCAGACTCCCAAGTACTGAAATTACAGGCATGCACCACCACACCTGGCTCCATACTCTATTATTTCAGATATATTAGCTCATTAAAATATATTTTTGCTGCCCTATTTCAGCTTTGAATTTTAGTTCATTCTGTTTGTTTTAAATAAACCACGATGTTCAGAAATTATACTACCAGCCGGGCGTGGTGGTGCACACTTGTAATCCCAGTACTTGTGAGGCTGAGACAGGAAGATTGCAGGTTCAAAGCCAGCCTCGGCAACTTAGCGAGGCTCTCAGCAACCGAGTGAGACCCTGTTTCCAAATAAGAAATAAAATCGGGCTGGGGGTGTAGTTTGGAGGTAGAATGCCTCTGGGTTCAATCCCCAGTACCAAAAAAAAAAAAAAAAGAAATTATAGTACCATCTAGGACTATTAGAAATTATAGTACCATTATCTTTCTTGTTTAATGTACAGTTCCACTGAAAAACCTAGCAGGCTAAGGAATTTCTAATGCATTAGCTCATTTTATACTACTTCACTGAATTTGTATTCTTTGGCCCAAAAGTGATTGGCTTTCCACGTGCCATTTTGTTTTTCTAACTTTCTGTACACATATTGCTGTCCTTATTACCAGTGTGAACAGAGAGGCCCAGAGCTGGGGTTCAGAATTGGCTGAGTTGAAGGTAATAGTAGCAGGGGAGACCAGAGCTTGACTTCACCTGTTTTCCCCATGAGATTGAGAGTGGCTTTTCTTAGATTGTGTACTACCAATGAATATGATATCTCTCCCCACGCGCCCCACGGTACCCAGGGGCATCCTACCTCCAGGTTCTCACTAAGTTGTGGAGAGCCTCGCTAACTTGCTAAAACTGGCCTCAAACCTGTGATCCTCCTGTCTCAGCCTCTCAAGTACTGGGATTATAAGCATGCACCACCATGCCCAGCTATGATCTCTCTTTTGACAATCAAATATCCACTTCAGAGTCTGTCCCCGTATCCTCTTGAAAGCAGTCATTGAATTTATGATTTTTAGCAAGATCCCCTGGATTTCTCATTCCCTTTGGTTAATAGCTATGGATATACCTGAAAGTCCAAGTTTTAAACTATAAAGTTTGTCAGGATTCACATTCGCTTTGAGGTGACTGAATATGGTGAACCACGTAGTAGTGCGATAAAAATAATAACGTTCAAAGTCAAGCCTCACGGAGGTTAGTCTGAAGGATTCAGTTCATAAATAGGACAGGTGGGTGGCTGGGTGAGCTCAGGTAGGCTTCACTGACTAAAGTGACTTTTAAAACAGTGATTGGAGGACAGACATTTGGTGGATTAGTAGGTTCGTTCCAAGCGTAGGGGGTGACATAAAAGAAGATATAGGCAAGAGTGGGCGAGAGACAAAGGATTCATTTAGGAGGAAAGAATAGGGACTGGGACAGGACGTGGGAGGAGATGAGATCAGTGGGATCAGACGTAAGAATTGGAAAAGAGTTGTGGAGCCATTTGAAGACAAGAAAAAAGTTGTGCTTTTTTTTCTTCTTCTTTTTGTAGTACTGGGAATTGAACCCAGGGGCATTCTACCTCTGAGCTCCACCCCCAGCCCGATTTTTTATTCTTTATTTTGAAACAGGGTCTCACTAAGTTGCAGAGGGTCTCACAAGTTGTTGAGGCTGGTGGTGAACCTGCAATTCTCCTGTCTCAGCCTCCCAAGTACTGGGATTACAAGCGTGTGCCACCACGCCCGGCAAAAAGTTGTGTTTAAATGTTGAGAGTCAATACTGTGATTAGAAGAGGTGTGGTGAAGCTGTACCTCCAAAAGAAAGAATGCTGACAGGTTAGTAAATTTCATTGTGTAATAAGGAAGACAGTGAATGGGCAGAGCAAAGAATGAAGTGATTATTAAAGGGGTGAGCATGTAATTCATCATTCAAACCAGGTCACTTTAATAGAGTGAAAGGGGATACCAAAAGGTAAGACAAAATGTGTAAACTGAGACCATCCCAGGCAAATCAGGACATGTGGTTATGCCATTATTACTAAATAATTACTTGGGTTTCATTATTAGATCACAAAGACAGGAAAAACTAAAATCCTGAATATTGAAAGTAATACACCAGCTGAGCATAGTGGCACATGCCTATACTCCCACTACTTGGGAGGCTGAGACAAGAGGATTGCAGGTTTGAGGCCAGTGCACAGTAACTTAGCAAGACCCTGTTTCAAAATAAAAAATTAAAAGGGCTGGGGATGTAGCTCTGAGGTAGAGGCTCAATCCCCAGTACAAAAGAAGGAAGGAAGGAATATTCCTTTCCAAAAAAAGAAAATCTGTAAGGTCTGGGGGTATAGCTAAGTGGTAGAAGGCTTGCCTAGTCTTCAGCAACCGTTCCCACACAAACTATCAATAGATAAGACTCAGGCAGGACTAGCAGGAACCATCACTGAGGTTTATGGAGAGATGTTGGTGACTCGCATGTCGTTCAGGTGTCGAGTCAGGCTGCCTAGGCTTGAGTTCCAGTTCTGCCACTGACCAGCTGGGAGTCTTTATAAGTACAAGGGACATAATAGGGAAGCCCACTTCTCTGGGTGGCGGTCAGACTTAAATGAGATAATGTGTGCAAAACAGCACAATGCCTGTCACACATCAAGCAGTATGAGCGTCTTTCCTGCCATTACTATAACAATGACCATATATTGGTGGCTAATAGAGCTAATATCACACCTTCTCTGTCTCTAGGTCATTCTCACTTTTCAGACATAGACAGATTTTCACAGTAGCGTAACAAATTATTGAATATATTAGTTTCTTGTTGTACTCAAGTAAGTCTCAAAGATATTTTCAGCAGCATTGTGTGTTTCAAATCCACTTCTCTGTACAGATAGATTCTGTTGTTGCCATGAGAGATGTCTGGTTAAGTCAATCATTTAATTTTCTGTTCTTAATAAGAAAGACCAAACTTCTCTTGGGGATGGGGCGGGGGTGAGCTGTTCATGGCAACTAAAAATAATGGTGTGACTTAGATCTTTTAAGCTTTAAATAATCATTTAAAGATATTAATGAAATGATTGGGAATTCCACTTGAACATGTCCTTCTTTGGACTGCTAGCATTTCTTGGTCTTTTTCTCCTGAAGGGCTCTTTCCCTAGATGTGTATACGAATCACACCGTCAACTTCTTCAGTCCTTTGCTTAAATGTCACTCTTCATTAAAGCTCAGTTTGGAGAGGCCACCCAATCCAGAACTAAAGTCTCTTTCTAGTCATTCCCTCTAGCTTTATTTTTATAATTTCATAAATAATGGCTATTTGTGAGGCACTGTGATGGTTCTTCACATCTCTGAAAGAAATACTGCCGGAGTAACCCTAAACACTGATTCTATGATAGAATAAAAATTTATACTTCTCTATTCTCTCAGTAACCAGTCCTTAGGGAATCAAGCTTTCTTGGTTTTTGGGGGGAGGGGGTTAGGGGAGGGTTATGGGGGAACCAGGGGCATTCTACCTCTGGCTACCCCAGCTCTATTTTATTTTGAAACAGGGTCTCACTGATTTGATGAGGCTGTCCTCAAACCTGCGATCCTCCTGTATCAGCCTCCCAAGTACTAGGATTATAGGTGTATGCTACCACACCTGACTCTGTTGTCTCATAAGGACACTACTTCTGTCCATTTGGGCTATACCCTTGTGACCTCATTTAATTTTTTTTTTTTTTGGTACTGAGGATTGAACCCAGAGACACTCTACCTACAAGCTATATCCCCAGCCCTTTTTAATTTTTTTTTTCTTTTGAAACAGGGTCTCTAAGTTGCTGAGGCTGTGATCCTCCTGTCTCAGCCTCCCAGGTACTGGGATTACAGGCGTGTACCACCACGCCTGGCTCATTGAATCTTAAAGTACAGTGACACCAGGGGTTAGGGCTTCCATATAAATTGGGGGTGAGGGGGAATATATATTCATTCCATAACACTATACAACCCAGATTATTTCTAAGTTTAGTTCAAGGAAACAAACATTTTTGAGAACCTATTAAATGTATAGGCATTATGCTAGGCACCAAGGAGGCAGAAATGAATTATGCTGTACTCAAGAATTTCTTATTTCAGCAATGGAAATAAACATGGGTACAACTAACTAGAAAATGTGATAAATGTTTTTCTAAGCTGGATTTGAACAATAAGTCAAAATTTTCCAGGCATATTTGTGTAGAGAAGGGAAGTATAGGCCAAGAAGTTAACATGAGCAACAGCATGGTATGTTCAGGAAATGGCAGGCAGACCCATATGGATGGCTCTTGGGATGAACTAGGCAGTGGGTGGACATGAATCTAGAAGTGTAAAATTGTGTTATGGTATTTGTCTTACCTGATGTGAAAAAGTTGTGAGTACCTAGTATGTTGACTTCCATAATGAAGAAGTAGTAAATTTCAAATGACTAGCAATAACTGGTATTTAAGATCTATGATAAGAGACTGTGCAAATAAAAAACAGTGGTATAAAGCATATAATGAGACTGTGGGAATCAAATTTCTGCACAAATTGAAGGAAACATATATTTAGTGTTATATTTGAAAAATCAGGGTGAAATTTTAAATATTGTGGTTATCAGAGATGAGAAAAATTTGTACAATGACCACTTCAAGTAAGGAAAAAAATCTTTAAAACTTTTGTTTTATTCAACATTCCTCAAGTTTCTATATAAAATTTCCAAAACTCTGGGAGTTTCTCCCACACAAACATTCAAAAATCACAATTTTCTTCCAACCAAGATGGAGTAACATAGACTGGTTTTGCCCTTCTGCCTGAAGCAGCAATAACAAAAGCACATACCATATATAAAACAGTGGCTTTCAAGACCCTGGAAAGCTAGAAAGTAAATAAGGTCAGGCCTCTAAAGATTGCAGCTTACTATTTTGAGAGAGTTTCCAGACCATTGTTTAGAATTATAGCTAATACGTCAACAAATGGAATCATAAAAATACTCAGCCTGAAAGAAGGCAGAAAAAAGGCAAAGGGGAAGAGAACAGATGTGACAAATAGAAAAATCAATATCAAAATGATAGATTTAAACATAACTATATCACTAAAGCTGGTCAAAAGAAAGCAGGAGTGACTATGTTAATATCAAAGTGAAGTCAGAGCACAAACATTAGCAAAATAAATAAATTCATTTCCTAGTGATAAAGGAATCAGTTCGAGCTAGGCATGGTGGCACAGACTTGTAATCCCAGTACTTGGGAGGCTGAGACAGGAGGATTGCAGGTGAAGTTCAAGGCCAGCCTCAGCAACTTGTAAGGCCCTCTGCAACTTAGTGAGACCCTTTTCAAAATAAAGAGTAAAAAATAGGGCTGGGGTATAGCTCGGAGATAGAATGCCCCTGGGTGCAATCCTCAGTAACACACA
>PVJS01064897.1:0-10116 GCA_004027185.1 Glis glis | reverse complement strand
AGAGAGAGAGAGAGAGAGAGAGAGAGAGAGAGAGAGAGAGAGACCTGAGGCTGGCCGCGAACCCGGATCCTCCGGTCTCCTCCTCCCAAAGTACTGGGATTACAAGCGTGTGCCACCACGCCTGGCCTATTTGTGTAACTTTCTATTGGCATGAATTGGAGTATTGTTGCCTGAACTTACCTGATCATGAGAATTGCTTAATACTAATTAAGTAATTATATATAAAATAGTATTATACATATTAATTCCAGTCTCCTTTTCTGGAAATTCCATTCAGCAGACACTATCAGTGCCCAATCCATACCCATCTAGCACTCACTATCCTAGCCCACATTTACTATATCAACACAACTCTCTATGTAGGAGCTCTTTTTTGGTTACACAGTTCAGACCAGAAGTTCTGGAGACATTAATGTTTCTGGGAACACCCCACCCCCAATGACTAATGGGAGTTAGATTTTCTTTGTCCATTAGTTGAGGTAACCATAGCAGGCATTTTACATGGTTCTAGCGTTATGCAATGATATTGAAGCTCAGCTATCTGTAATGGTAAGTTGTGTAGTAATACAATAATGCACCGCTTGTTACCTTCCTCTCCTTTGTTTCATTTCTATGCTCCCCTGCCACTGCTCCCTAGGAACACCTACCAAATATACTAATGGCACTCAGATAATTTCCTAAAGATTTTTCTTCTGGGAAACCCAGCTTAAAAGAGTTAAAATCCATAGGTGTGGAGTGGGACAAGATATATCTGTATATAACAAGCATCCCATGATTTTTTTTCTTGCAATTTTGGTACTAGGGATTGAAACCAGGAGTATTCTACCCCTGAGCTACATCCACCAGCCTTTTTGTTTTTTTTTACTTTTTATTTTGAAACAGGGCCTCACTAAGATGCTGAGGCTGGCTTCAACCACAGCAGTAAGGAATGTGTTTAGGATCAGGAAAGCAGTATCACTAAGAAGTTCAGTTTGTCTCTTCTCTGTTAGGCCAAGACTGATGGTAGGTAATGCCATTAAAGAACTGCATTCTATGATGAGGTGTGGAGACTTGACCAACAGAATCCAGGTAGATGTAATTATTGTAATTATCTGCATGGCCAAGGGTAGAAAAGGAAGGGGGTGTTTTGACACAGAAAGTTATGGAGATGGTTAATGGAACATGACTCCCTTAGGAGCAAGACAGATGGTATCCAATAATAGTATGACTCAATATAATAACCAAAGGAATCAAAGATGATGATCAGGAGGTTGAGGGCAGTTTTCACAATAAAATTTCATGATGCCTTTTCAGTTTTCAGGACAGGAACCAATTGCCTCATCACATCACATACCACATCATCCAGAAGGTTCCAGCCTGAAACAGGGATGGATTGTTGAAGGCATTGCTAAAGTGCCAGCATATGGATAATACCCTAAAGTCATGGGGTGCCATCCTTCAGTATTCCACATACACCGAAAGCACTATGTCTCTAATCAGCAAGATATATAAACTCAGGATTCAAAGGGTGGAAGCAGGAGTGTCTTTGCCTTTCATCACTTCCAGTAACTCACTTGGGAAATTTCTCTTTCTCATTCCCTCGACTTGGTTTTTTTTGAGTTAAAGGTTCTGATTTCCAAAAGGAGACTCTACCTAAGTGCACTGAAAATGTCCCATTGAGCTATGTAAGTTATGGCTCTTATCTGAGAATTTGGGGCTTCCTGTGCCAAGGGATCAAAGGGTAAGGGAAGGGGCCACCAATCTTCATGGGTAGTTGACTCTGATAATCAGCCCTATATTGTATGAAAGGGCAAGGAGGATAATGTTTGGCACCAGGTGATTCACATTGATACCTATTGCTATTTCCCTTGCTCAATGTTGACCATAAATGGACTAGTGCATACATAAATCATGACCTAAGAAGGCATACTCATATCCCATCAGAGTCAGTGTCATGGTCACATTACTTAGTAAGCCACCTAGGACACTGAAGTGCTAGCAGAAGATAGGAAAATCTAGAATGTAGTATATGAGGGAGGTCATGAGTATAAGTTGTAGTCCCTGAAACCAACTGCAGTAATGGGGCTGTAGTTTGTCCCACTAACCTTCCCATTTTAAGTTCTCCTATGGAACATAGGTACACCAGAGTCATAGAGTATCTGTTGTAATAATTTATACAAAGAACTAGAGCTGAGAGCTCTAAAAGGTGTATTATAGCAGATGCTGTAATATTGTCTATGTCCTCTCAAGACCTGAAGACTAAATCTCCCAGCTTTCTGCCAGCTGCCAGACTTCTTTGGAAACTGTCCTCCCTTCCTAGAATTGCATTGGATGAATGGGTCAGTATAGAACTACCACCACTCAGTCCTGTTGCTCTGAAGATTCATCCTAGGTACAGAGTTTCCTCTAGTGTCAGGTGAGGCTTTGTTGAGACAGGTGTGAGCCCATCCTTTCCCTTTGCTCAGTCCTACTTCTTTTACTTTTTGCCATGTATGCTGGTCCCCAGAACGCCCCTCAGTGCATTTTATGAATGCCAATCTCCATCTCTGCTTCAGGGTTTCCTTCCTGGGGAACCTAACACCCTCAAATTTTCTTTCATTTTTAGACAATGTCAGGTTGAATTAATTTGTTTCCTGCTTTAAAAAGGTGCCACATTAATCTTCTAATTCATAACCATTTCTCAGGATGGCTGGCTTCAATGCTTGCTTTTTCTTTTGTGTCAGTCCAAACCATACCTCATTTACAAAGCACAAAGTCTGTGTTAACATTGCATTTCCATGCTTCTGTCATCCACACGGTCACTTGTACCCTTCCTTGTCACTTTACATGAAGATGCTTTATATTTTCAAGTTAATGTGCTTTTCTGCATGATATGAGAATAACATCTTAAACTTTGAGGTTATGTTTTAAATTTTTCTAGAGTTCTTTAATGAATCCTGTGTAAAACCAGGAAAATTGTAAAAAGGCAAGAAGCATTTGTTGATTCATAGACTATCTAAATGAATTTAATCTGTACTTTTACTTGTCTTCTTCTTCCCCTATAGCTCATCACTACATTTGAGTCTTGCCTTTAGGTACATGCTCCCTCTCCAAACTATTCCCCCTACCACCCATCTCTATAATTGATTAATGAGTCACTTGTGGTAGAAAGAACCTTCTGTTTAGGTTTTTCCATAAATTTTCACATTTAAATTAGCATCTGAATAAAAAATGATCAACGTGATTACATTAAATTTCCCCAGACCTTGAATCCTGATTAATACATCTTTGCAAAAACCTATATACCCACTTTAATCCTCCTTACCCCTCTATCAATTTTCCAAGATACTCATGTATCAATGATACTCACTGGCAATGACACTCATGTATTATTATCTATGCCATTGAGATAGAAGATCTGATAGACCGCTAGGGAGAATGGTAAACAGAAAGAAGCAGGGTTTTTCAGCCCCTGGGTTAAAGCATTTCCTATCTCTGCATGACACTGGTTGTCTGCTTGTTCTCCATTCTAGTCTTCTTCATAATCAAGGATGGTGGTCTTTCCCTAAGCTTCAATCAGTACCTAAAGGGCCTGATATTTTAGGAGTGCCTGCCAACCCTCTTTCCCTAGACCTAAATCTTGCTTGACTTACCTCAGCCCTGTGTCAGAAAATTCTTCTCTTTATGGACAAACTGCCTGACACAGAACAGCACTAAGCTTTATTTCAGAATTGATTTTCTGCTTAATCTGTATATATTGCTACATATCAGAATGTAGATTAGGATGTTTGATATGCAACTTTACCCAAGTTTTTACTCCTTGGCACGGAGCTTCAAATGCGGACTTTCTTTTGCTCTTTCCTCCTGGTTATGTGTATAGGGTGGAAGAAACTTCAACAAATATTACTTCCTTAGTTCCGTTGTGGATGCCACTGCATTGATTTCTATGGGCCTTGGCCTTTCCTAGTACATTAGTTTGCTAGTGATGCAAGCCACAGACTGGGTGGCTTAAAAAACAAAAATTAATTTTTGTTTGTTCTCGGTTCTGGCGGTTAGCAGTTCCAGGTCAGGGCTGTGCCTCGTGTGGTTTCTTCTGAGGCCTCTCCCCTGGGCCTGTGCATGGCTGCCTTTTGGCTCTGTCCCCATGTGGTCTTTCCTGTGTGGGTGCATTGCTGGTGTCTTTTTTGTGTCCTAATCTACTTTCCTTAGAAGAACATGGCAGTTTGGATTAGGGCTCATCCTAATGGTTTCCATTTAACTTAATTTTCTCTTTAAAATCTCTCCAAATTTAGTCACATTCTGAGGTACTGGGTGTTAGGGTATTGACATGAGATTTGTTGTTGTTTGTTTTCTTATTTTTTTGGTACTGAGGGTTGAACCCAGGGGCATTCTACTTCTAAGATACACCCTCAGCTCTTTTTATTTTTTAGTTTGAAACAGTCTTGCTAAGTTGCTGAGGGCATCATTAAGTTGCTAAGGCTGGCCTTGAGTATGCGATCCTCCTGTCTCAGCCTCCTAAGTACTGAGATAACAGACAAACACCACCATGCCTGGCTAATGACATAGGACTTCTGAGAGGACTTGGTTCAGCTATGATGCTCAGCATGCACCTTGCCCTGTGTAGCTCAGGTCTTAGCAGTTCTCACATGCAAGTCATCCCATTAGATAACAATCTCTTCCAAAGCAGCCTGTCACTACCGAAACATAAACTAAATAGCTGCCCTCAAATGCTTAGGGGTATTGCTGAGTTCAATTGAATATTGTTCTTGTAAACAGATTAGATTAATTTGCTAGCTTCCATTCTGATTTGTCAAATACAAGCTGCTAACAATTTAAAAATATCAAACTCTCACTCCTTTCAGATCATAACTGGTTCTGTACATTCCAAGGGAAATATTATATATGTTTAATTTGGATAAATATAAATTTCAGACAGTAAAATCTTAACTGTTTAAATTTGTAGCTTTGATCACTTCCACTTCACCCATTTCAAAACCTTTATTCATTCTTAATATGCTCTGTCTAGGATATTATGCTTTTCTGTGTGAGTAAAAAAAATACTGTTTATATAGTCAAAATATGTATAAGAGATTTCTAACAACATAATGAGAATTTGAGAGATCATGGAGATCCTGAAGATTTGGATATATTAGTCTAAGATATCATATATTCATACATTCCTTCACAAGTTTATCAAATCTATGGCTGAATTTTAATCCTAGAGTATTCAGATACTCAGACATAGGTAAGGTTATAATAATATGAAGCCACAATAGGATCTATAAAGATTGTCTCTTTGTTACAATGCTAAGGGAAGTACCAGGATTTGTGCTATTTCATTGCTGCTCAGAGACTGACTATTCCCGATGGTAAATTTTAGATGATAGATTTGTCAGGAAATTAAAATACCCAGGAGTGGATATCAAAGGGCTATCTGAAGGATCACCATTATTGACATCAAGAAGAGAAAACTTGCAATGATATATAATTTTAATTGGACTCTGTTATGACAGGCTGACCACTTGTCAATGGTTATCCTAAGAAAAAATAACATGATGGGCTGTAAAATTTGCTATATGTCTTCTCAGGTTGCTTAGAACAGTTGTGACAGTTTTTAATTTGTTTAAAATGCCCTTTGTCCTGGGCTTTCACTTCAAAAAAATTCTCTGACAAAGAAGTAATGGAGGGTCTGTCTAGCCAGTGTGAGATTGTCTAATGAGGAAACTGTGCACTGATTTCATTTGAGCAATGGAAACAGACCTTAATCTGTGTACTGTAAAATATGTTTTCTCATTTCACTTTTTAATATGTATCAAATGAAGGGAATACTTTAAGATCTCGCTCCCCAAACTTGTTATTTCAGGATTGAAGACCAAGGATGGAATTCAGTTAAATAAAACACTGGATTTACTTTGATAACATTGATTTTACTGAGGCCCTATGAATGCTCAACCCTGGTGAATTTAATTATTTATTTCTCTGGCAGTTGCTGGAGAACAGAGATGGTTCTCCAGACCTCACAGCAATTGGTTTTGGCCCTCAATATGATGGTCCTTGCAGGATTTTATTTTATTTTTTTGTGGTACCAGGGATTGAACCCAGGGGCGTTCTACCTCCGTGAGAGACCCCCGGCCCTATTTTTTATCCTTTTATTTTGAAACTGGGTCTCACGAAGTTGCAGAGGGCCTCACTAAGTAGCTGAGGCTGGCCGCGAACCCGGATCTTCCAGTCTCCGCCTCCCAAGTACTGGGATTACAAGCGTGCACCACCACACCCGGCGCTTGTAGGATTTTATTTATTTATTTATTTATTTATTTATTTATTTTTGCGGTACCGGGGATAGAACCCAGGGGCATTCTACCTCCGCGCTACACCCCTGGCCCTATTTTTTTATGCTTTATTTTGAAACCGGGTCTCACGAAGTTGCGGAGGGCCTCACTAGGTAGAGAGAGAAAGAGAGAGACAGGGAGAGAGAGAGAGAGAGCGAGAGAGCTGAGGCTGGCCGCGAACCTGGATCCTCCGGTCCCCGACTCCCAAAGTACTGGGATTACAAGCGCCACCACTCCCAGCCAGTAGGATTTTAAAAATAACATTTTAGCCAATAATTTCATATAGGGCTTATTTTTCTTGTAAAATAAATTGGAAGATTTAATGATATTTATTTATCATTCCTGCATCACTCATAAAGACATCATCTGTGAATTAGTCCTTAGAAAACTCAAGTTAAAATGAGCTCTTGCTTTCCTTTTCCAAATATAAACTTGTCTAACTCTAAAAATGTTATTAATAATTACATTTTACATTTTAATTTAGTTTATATTTCCTAGATATAGTTATAAGTAAAAGGTAAGAAGGTCTTTATCACCCTTTGCCTTAAGTCCTCAAAAAGATATTTTACCTGAAATCATGCACGAGTCCATCAGTGGAAGCTCAACGAGATTCTAATTATGGGTTTGATCATCAAATGTTATGTTTTTCTTTTCATTTCACCATGCTATTATTGAACACCTGTACTGAGGTCAAAACTGTGCAATGGCTTTGAGAGATGCTAAAAGGATGTGACAGTATTTTCAAATGAGGATTATAAAAGTTTTTTAGAGAAATAACAAATATACAAATGGAATGGTACAAAAAAAATATGAGAACCTGCCTATTTAGGAAGACAAATTGTACAGAATTTTATAACCCCTCAAAAGGATGGTGTCAATGCAAAGCAGAGTGAATAGCAAGACGTCAAAGAAGAGGTGACTTATAAATTGTGTATGTTAGGCCTGCATTCGCACAAAACAGGAAAGAATATTAAAAATAGTAGGGATGTGAAAGCTCCACAGCAGAAATCTGTCATTGGAAAACTCATAAAGAACCCAAAGAAGTCTGGTCAATCCCTTAAAACCTATCTTAAGCAGCTGTGATGGTGATGGGGTAGATATGATACATGGTATAAATATATGATATGATATAATATAGAAGGTACATTAATACTTCTGTCTTTGTCTCTGACATCTAGATACCAGGATTGATGGAAAGAAATTATTTTCTCACAAACCATTTAGGTTAGGTTACAAAAATCACAATAGACATATATATGCCACTAACTGTGCACATGTAGTCATTAAAAATAAAGACAACATATGCTTACCTTCAAGTATTGCACAATTGTGGAGGTGAGACAAACATTCACATACATGTTAAAGTTCTCTGTGTATAAAGAAACATGCTTCTTTTTAATATAATTTTGTTGGTGCACTGTAGTCTCACATCATAATGTCGTTCAGAGTGATAGCGACATACATGCACACAGCACTTAGTGAGCTTCCCCTGGATCCCTCCCCTCTCCCTCCACTTCCCCATATATGATATTGAGATTGGAATTGGTAATTTCACATGAGTACACAACAGAAACAATGGACGTGTTTCCTTCATTAATTCTCCCCGCCCTGCCACCAGCACCACCATCACCCTCCCCTAGACCACTTCCCTAGCTCCACTGGGGTTTCTCCTCCATTATCTAAGGTCCCTCTTGTGTCCTGATTACTCCCTACTTCTGCATACAAGAGAAAACATATGACCCTTCACTTTCTTTAACTGGCTAATCTCACTTAACACAACGTTTTCCAGGTCCATCTATGCTTCTTACAATAAAATAATTAAGTATAAGACATGGGGCAGAATAGAGGTGCCACTCTTTCTGGGACAGTATGCAAAATGATTCAATGGAAAATGTGATCCCTAATTAGGATTTAAATCAAAGAATAAAATTGTATAAGATACATTGAAACTAAAAGTGTAATCTAGGCAAGATAGATGACTTGGACAAAGGCAGCGGGGTATGCAATACTTATAATGTTAAAAGAACCACAGGTGTTTTGGTTTTGGAATTTGGAAAAGAAGTAGGAGATTAGTGCTGAGAAGTCAGAGACCAGATCATTAA
The DNA here is from genome assembly GCA_004027185.1 of Glis glis. Taxonomy (NCBI): domain Eukaryota; kingdom Metazoa; phylum Chordata; class Mammalia; order Rodentia; family Gliridae; genus Glis; species Glis glis. The sequence goes on along the minus strand of PVJS01064897.1, from coordinate 1,727 downwards.
TGAAGAGTCACGGCTTCATTCCTGAGGCCACAGAGATCCATGGAAGTGCTTAACTGAGGAAGAAACATGGGCATGTTCACTTGTTGGAAACATCATTCTGCATGCAGTGAAGGAAACAGATTAAATAGAGTCTAGTCTAGGGTCAGGAAACCCAGCTAGGTGTCTATTGCAAGAATCTAAGTAAGAGATAATGAGGGCTTGAATCCAGGCACAGCAGGTATGGACAGGAAGGTATACATGTGAGACCTATTTAGGACATCAAATTCACAGGACTTGATTAATTAGAAATTATAATGATGAAGATGGTAATGTTCAGAGTAATAACTAAAACTTACTAAATCCTTAATATAGAACAGACTCACATGAACTCGCCCTCATTTTCACACTAAAGCAAAGAAAGTGACACTTGTAATGCCCCTAAAACTTGTTCCCCTTTAATGTGTCCTAGCTTAGTAACTGGGGCCACTTTTCACTCAAAAGTTTAGGCCAAGTGTTATCATCCTTGAATACCTTTCCTTCCATATATGTACAATTCACCAGCAAAGAACATGATCACTCCTCACTACCTCTACAGCAACAGCCCGGGTCGAATCCACTGTCATCTAAGGATTACTTGAAGCTCCCTCCTAACTAGTTTCCCTATTCTTGCCTTGTTTCCCTACAGTCTACTCTTCCTGCAGTAAGTGGATCCATGTTCTTCATGCCTCAAAGGTGCCAGTGGATTCCCATCACACTTAGACCTAAATCGGAAGTCTTTTTTTTTTGTGGTACTGGGGATTGAACCCAGGGGCTTTCTACCTCTGCGCTACACCCCTGGCCCTATTTTTTATACTTTATTTTGAAACCAGGTCTCACGAAGTTGTGGAGGGCCTAAGTAGAGAGAGAGAGAGAGAGAGAGAGAGACAGGGAGAGGGAGAGAGAGAGAGCTGAGGCTGGCTGCGAACCTGGATCCTCTGGTCTCTGCCTCCCAAAGTACTGGGATTACAAGCGTGCGCCACCACGCCCAGCCGGAAGTCTTTTATGAACACCACCAAAGCCCTATCTGAACTGGCCGCTGCTCACCTCTCTGACCTACTGCCTACCATTTTCTTCAGCTTCTCTCCTTCTGCTCTTGGCAGACCTCTTTGCTCTTCCTTGAACACACAGGGGCATGTTTCTGTAGCAGGTCTTAGGTGTTTGCTCTTCCTTCTCCCTGGAATTCTCTTCACAGGATTTCCTCACAATCAGGTTCAAATGTTCAAATGTCACCTCCAAAAAGATATTTTCCCTGAGAATCCGTCTAAAATAGCACAATTCTTCCTGCTCCACTGTCACTGTCTATATTCCAACCAATATCTCCTTCTTAATTTCAAGTATTTCTACCCAACAAACATATCTTTTATTTATTCATTAACCAGCTGACTTTCCTGGTAATGTAGGCAGGGATTATATTTGGCTTGTTTTCTATTATATTCCTAGGGCTGAGGGCAGCATCCCACATACTGCTTGTATGACTACATGGTCCAGATTTATATCTAGCTAATGAGGGCAGCATCCCACATACTGCGGAATGTAATGCTTGCTGATTGAAGATGAATAAATTAATGAATCCCCTTTTTATTGATGAAGAAACTAAGGTACAGAGAAGCGAGTAACTCTACTACATGTCAAGAACTGGGTATCAAACTCAGCAGTGTCACTACAGAACAAGAATTTTTTTTTTTTTTTTTTTTTTTTTTTTTTTTTTT